>JARFJB010001594.1:1800000-2077500 GCA_036346205.1 Vesta saturnalis
AAATAAATAACAGCTTAAAAGAAAACTTGACAATCGAGAGCCCAAATATCAAAAATGTCATAAGCTTTTTGAAAGAAAACGATTTATATAATAAAATCTGATCTAGAATACGAGCGCAAAAGTAAACCACGTGGCAAATAACCAGAGTTGACGCCACCCAAAAAAAATTAATAATTTTCATGCGCGAGAATGAACTACCTCGGGGAATGATTGTTTCAGAAACAACTATGAGGGAAAAACATTGTAAATTATTTAGAACTTAAAAAAGGTTTTACCTGTATGACATTAACACAGAACAGACAAAGGAAACCATTAAAAAAAAACAACGAATAACACAAAACAAACAGAAAAAAATGGAATAAGTAGGTACGGTTTTTACATTAATTGTTAGAAATGCCCACCACTTTCACGAATACATAATCGTAAACGTTTTTCTAGTGAAAACATAATCCTTTGGAGTGGCCATAATTAAACTCCACACATCAAATTCCAAGAGATTTAGGTCAGGGGACCTTGGTGGTCAGTGGATAGGAACATCAGCACCTGGACCAATCCAACGATTTGGAAAATGTTAGTTGAGCCATCTTCTGGCTTATCTACTGAAATGAGGTGGAGCACCATCATGCATAAAAAATATTTCTTCGTAGATCAAGAGGCAAATCTAATAGCGGAAATACACGATTATCCAAAAATTCATTTAAATTTCCATCAAAAATATGGTATGCAACGAGGCGGTAGCCTATTGAAGCAGCTCATACATTCAACTTAAAATTATGTTGATAATGCGTTACGTGTTTAACCCTTGGATTTACCTCTGCCCAGAAGTGACAGTTATGACTATTAAACATACCTTGTCTAGTAAAAGTTGATTCAACGGCGAAAAGAATATTTAAAAAAAAATGTACTTGCCTGTAGTGAAACGGGAGCAACGATTGTTCTTGTAATACACGATGTACACATATAGTGCCATCATATGCAATTTTTGGATTTTTGCATATCTGTGCGGAATGCCCAAACTGCAGACAGTTACACACCTAAGTGGTGTTGGTATATACGGCCTGACTTTTAGGGGGTACATTGCAGCTTTAATAGACCTAGGCAGAGTATGTGAGAATGTGGTTTGGATTATCCACCCATTCTCCTCCCTTTTTAATCTTTATTCTTTTTACATCTACACCTCTACATTCATATCTGCTAATCTTTTTATATTTAGCAATTTATTTGATTGTAGTTTTGATTTGCATTCTACTAACAACTTTCGTTTTATCTTTTTAATGCTATTGACATCTCCAATTAGTCCTAAGACCGATTTAGAAATTAAAAAAGGGCTGACCTTTACAAAATCTTCGTCTTTTCTGTCCAGGACCAGAAACCGGGACCATATGGACACCTTTTCCTGTCTGCCATTTTCGGTGATTTGTTCACGCTGTCCACCATTAGTGCCCGTTCTAGAGGATGGACCCTCACTAGATAAATTAAATAAGCTCATATTGTTCCCACGAGTAAGGAAAGAAATAAATGTCGACCGCAGAAATCAATTGATATTTATGCAGAATAAAATATCGGAATTTATCGTATTTGTTTTACGATCTTTATCCTTTTTATACTAGAAATGTATGAACAGGTAACCAATACCGCTACCTTTTGTTTAAGAGAGCGTTTAGTGATTACATTTTTAATAGTGATTTTGAAAACAATTTACAGGTTGATAGAAAAATTAAGGTGAGTGCTGTGATGGCAAGAGCACTGGATGCGAGGAGTTTTTCTGGAATGTGAAAGTTTGTCGACTTTTTTAATTTTTGAGTGAACAGGTTGCGTATGTGGACGTTGAGGTCTGTTCACAACCTGGTTATTTTTAAGGTGGCGTTTTTAGTGACATTGTATTTGATTTTGTTAGGTTGTAACGAATGCCCTTTTTGTAGTGTGAGTAAGATGCAGTACTTTACCTCTGAGCTATATCAATACCATGCACTTTATCTATACGGGCTTATGTTTTAATAAGTGTCATACGTGTAACACCATGTTTAAATGACATGGACCAATTTTGAAGTAACCATCATCTTATCGATGGTCTTTTTAATTGTTGGAAGGCACGTAGAAAAGGGATATTTTTTTGTAATAGTCGACGTTGGGGTCACATTCGGTTTAATGTCCCTTGTACACTTGTTGGCGATGTGCGCACTGTCGGCGTAATGTCCGTCAGCATAGTGTCCCTGGACGGCGAGATGGACCTTAAAAAAATCGTGTCGGTGTTGTGGGCACTCGGTGTGTGTCCCTGCCCCATACATTTTCATTCTCAAAAATTTTAGGCCGCATATACGTTTGGGCACCTGGAGGTGGGGGAGGGGGAGGATTGTAAATCGTCGACCTAATTTAATAGTGTCTGCGACTTTATCGACGACACACAAATGAAATGACATTTGAAAAATGCATCGAGCATTGACTTGATTTTTTATATAAAAGTATTGTAAGGGGTTGTTAGAGGGTAGACTGGGGTGGTTGCTTCAGTTTATAATTTTATATTAAGAGCTCTAATTTAGCTCTAAATCATCCAGGCTTTATTTTTAATTTTACTTGATTTTACCATTTAGGGGCAGTTTTCCTATAGAAGGGGTATTTTTTTATGTTTTTTGAGTTTCATAATTTGAGAGCTCTAAATCCGTGTAACCTTTAATGTTTCAAATTTTCAATTTGTTTATTTCCGCGCCAGCTGCTAGCTTCGATATAAACTGACAGCGAACCTTTAAAAAAAAAAAAAAAACTAAAAAAGATCCAAATCGAGTTTTAGAGCCTCAAATAACTTTAAATGGTAGAATTGGCTCGATCACGAAAATGCAATATGGCGCCGCTAGCTTGAGGATAAATTATTTCTCGTAGTGGTCGTTATATTAATTTCGCAGATTTTCAAGATTTAACAAAACAAGTAACTATCGTGGTATTATGTATTTATTGTCACTAATTTCATTTCAACGTAGTTGTTTTATCAGTAAAATATAATAATCATAATAAATATTTATTCTTGAAATTGTAGATATTTACAATTATGGAAACGTCACGTTATAACTAAAACAGGTGTCTATATCATACAAACGACATGTATCACACATATCTTTGGTAATGTAGCTAAATGAGTCTAGTGGCACAGAGACTAAATGAATTCAGTAAACTCGAGCACGGAAAGAAATGCGTTATATTTTAAGAGTGTCATAGTATTGGTTTTAAATTAATTATGATTACAATTGTCATATGAGATGTAGATTTGGGACAAATATTATCAATTTGTTCAGCTACATTGAATCTGCGTATGCTATGCTTATAATAGTTTCAGCATGGTAACACGGAAGGGGTAAAATTTTAAATTTGTTCAAGATAATCCTTGCAGGTTTGCATATAGGTTAGAGTGTAGCTCAGCCGGATTGTACGTTTTTGTAAAATATATAACCTAGGGATAGCGGTACCCCCACAGAAAGCAATGTTTTAATTTACGAACGGGTACACAACTCGAATATATACTTTAATTACAACTAACAGTAATATTAAATTTTTGTTTCTATTTTGTTAACAAATAATATGCTCTATCATGTGCCCTATGTGTACATGCCCAGACAAACCGTTATCCATTTTTATCTCAAAGTAAGTAGTATATTGGTAAATAAAAGTGAAGTTATAGGAAAGTTATGCAGCACAGGTACAACGGGTATTTTGCTCATTGTCTTACCAATGGAATACCATAGGGCTGTATATAGATCATAAATTAGACTGAACGTAATTTATTAAGTGCATAGTAAAAGCAGAAATAAGTTACATAATAATAAAAGTCGTGATAAGCTACATCAAATAAATAACACGGCTTTGCATACTAAAATGTTTACAAATCTATTCATTCGACCTAAATACTTAATTACAAATTGATCAAGAGTTTCTTTATAAAATGCACATTTCACACAATCATTAATAAAATAGAACATGTTTAAAATAAACTATAGACACCCAAAGAAGAAAATCATAGATATTAAAAACATATCAAAGTATATAATTTAGATTGAAGATCAGGCACATGATACCTTTCTACACAATGAATAACCTGGACATAAGGGTACTAGCCCCCCACCTCTCCAGCACGCAATGTTGTAATTAAGAGCAGGTAACTAGCTTCATTACATACTTTAATTGGAACAATATTATATGTTTGATTCAATTTTGTTCTCAAATACTGAGTGGATATCTACTGCGTGGACGGATGATTTCTACTTAACTATTAGAGACATCAAAACCAACTTTGGTGTGGTAATACACGATCATTGGACCTACATTCTAAAAATATTTAGGTATATACAGTGCGATTGACAAAAATATGCCAACCCAAACCTGTGTTTTTTAACTGGAACACCCTGTATATTTTTGCATTTTTTATTCACTGTTACATTTAGAATAAAAGTATAGAAATTTATATCTGTATCACTAACTGTTCTGCAGACATCGTCACTTTAGTACCAAAATAGAGTTAACTTTGGAAACACAATGCGAGCGTTGTCACCACGATTATATAAATCTGTTTATACCACCGGCTATTACAAATAGTCTACTTACAAACAAACTGGGAAATGTTTCGAAAACATGTAAAACTATACAGAATGATTAACTTACGCTAAATGTAATTTTTCTCATTTTTTTCAAATGCAACACCCTGTATATTTTTTCACATTTCGAATCCCCGTGAAAAATAGATAGTAATTGATAACAGGTGTCATAGCGATAAGAGGGGCCCTTCTTTAGATATTGACGCTTTATTTGAAAATATTGATATACAGAAGAATAAATAAAACAAAATCCAGAGCAAATAAGAAAATACGAATGGCAAATAAATTCTTTAACTGATAGGAAAACTTAATTAATAACTAAACAATAAAATAATTCTCTACACCTAAAAATAAGTTGAACAAGTACACATAAACGAATAAAACCATAAATTCAAATTAAATGTTCAAAACGCTGACCACGCCTAGCTAAACACTTTGTAATTCGCAGGACTCTTTTACGTAAAAATATTCTAAAATACAAATTTACTATGACAATAGAATTCAAAAAAACAAATCAGGTAGGCTAGCCGCTCGTAATAAAGAGGTACAATTACATCTATTGTTTTGACATTTGTATAATCATTAAAATATTGTTCCATTAGTTTGTGGGTTTTTCGGATTGTTGTTTTGTCAATTTTTGTATAAAATGAATTTTTCCAAAGAAGAAATGGTCGATATGATCTTTATTTACGGCGAAGCTCAAAGAAATGCTTTGCTGGCTACCCGTTTGTACTGTGAGCGATACCCAGAGAAGAGACAGCCGTGGAAAGAATCATTTATCAATGTAGCTGAGAGATTTATAAATTCTATAAGTGTGTGTTATCCCAAGCGCGCAAAAACAAGCCCAGAACAAATTGAGTTTCAAGTTGTGGCATCTCTTACAGAAAATCCGCAAATTAGTACCAGAGAGCTAAGTATACACCTAGACCTAAACAGAAATACAATATCGAGGTAGATAATACTCGTACAATGTGGTTTCAACTGGATGGCGCCCCTTCACACTATGCAATCAACGTTAGGCAATATCTCGATAGAAATTACCCGATAAGGTGGATAGGACGAGTTAGTGTGCAAAACTAGTCAGCCATATCACCGGATCTTACGCCCCTCGATTTTTTCCTTTGGGGCTACGTTAAAGAAAAAGTTTACAAACATCCTCCCACCACAAGCGAATATATGAAAAATAGAATTAGAGCTGCGTTTCAATCCATTTCGCCTCTAATGTTATTGCGAATGAATCTTTCGTTTACCAAGCGAATTGCAAAGTGTTTAGCTAGGCGTGGTCAGCATTTTAATTTAATTTAATTTGAATTTATGGTTTTATTGGTGGTTTACGTGTTCAACTTATTTTTAGGTGTAGAGGATTATTTTATTGTTTAGTTATTAAGCTTTCCTATCAGTTAAAGAATTTATTTGTCATTCGTATTTTCTTATTTGTTCTGGATTTTGTTTTATTTGTTCTTCTGTATGTCAGTATTTTCAAATAAAGCGTCAATATCTCAAGAAGGGTCCGTATTGTGGCTATGAAACCTATTATCAATTAGTATAGTGTATTTCACGAGTAATTAGACCTCTGCAATATGGCCGCCATTTAAATTTGTCACCAAATAAAGCGCGGGAGCACTCATTGGCGTAGTACCTTTTGTCATATAAAAAAAAGTGAAAAACTTATTTGAATAAATTTATTATTAATAAATTCGCCATCACCACGCTCACCTAGTATTATTAATACTATTTTAACTATTTTAATACAAATTTAAAAAAAATGAACAAGTATTTAGTAAATAATTTTTTGATTAATAATTATTGCGTAATTAAGAATCGCAGTATTATAAACATTTAAAATAAATTGTCTATCCACTCATCGTCTGTAATAATAACAGTTAAAATATGACAATTAAGAAAATATTGTATAATCTTACCGAAGTTGCACTATAACTGTGCAAATTTTCAATAAATTTCTCGCCTTCAGTTAAAACATAACTTTCTTCCATTTTAGTATAAAAACTACACAATCACTACAACCGTTACAAATTATTGTTTACAGTATAATGGCAAAATGGAAAATTGATTCCACATTTATAAGCAAAGCAAGTGGTCATTAATGATTTCTAATTCACATTATGCTAATGGAGTAATTTGCAGTTTCAACATTAATTACGAATTAGTAATGGTAAATTTTCAGAAATTCTTAACAATAATGATATTTGTTTGGAACATTCTTTTATTTTAACGATGTTTATTTCTTACAATAATTAATTTAATTGAAAAATTTTCAATTTTACTAACCTAAGTTACCTCTCCGCGTGATACGCTACTGAGTTGGCAAATAATATTTTAAGACATTTGAAGGTCGTATTTGTTATTATATTTGTCTTTTGTTATTATAATGTTGTAGGAAAGGATGGAAAATGCGGTTCAGAGTAACCAACTGAAATATCCCTTTCATTACAATGTTACACTTATAGCATTTTAGTTATTTTATAATTGGATGTTGTTCATAGTGGAATGGCAGCCATATTATAGAGGTCTAATTATTCGTGAAATGCACTTTATCTACTTTTCACGGGGAACCGAAATGTGACAAAATATACAGGGTGTTGCATTTGAAAAAATTGAGAAAAATTACATTTCGCAAAAGTTAATCATTCTGTATAGTTTACACATTTTCGAAAAATTTCCCAGTTTCTTTGTTAGTAGACTGTTATTAATACCCGGTGGTACAAACAGATTACAAAATCGTGGTGACAACGCTCGCATCGTGGCTTCAAATTTAACTCTATTTTGGTACTAAAGTGACGATATCCGCAGAATGGTTAGTGATACAGTGAATCCAAAAATGCGAAAATATACAGGGTGTTCCATTTACAAAAACACAGGTTTGGGTTGGCATATTTTTGTAACACCCTGTATATACCTCAATATTTTTAGAATGTAGGTCCAATGATCGTGTATTACCACACCAAAATTGGTTTTGATATTTCTAATAGTTAAGGAGAAATCCTCCGTCCACGCAGTAGACCCCCACCCTATATAGCAATAAGTTTCTTATGCGTAACTCTAACTCATTTAAATTTGTGGGTCTACTTCGGTATACTTTATTTTTCAAATAACCCCACAGAAAAAAATCGAGACGGGTTAGATCAATTTCATTTAAAAATAATAAACCGTTGAGGAGATACTCAGGGGGTTCCATACTTTACACTAACTCTGTATATATATATATATATATATATATATATATATATATATATATATATATATATATATATATATATAATTAATAATACATTATTGGTTTCAACGTCAAAAACGATCATAAATTCTATCATAAAATAAAATGAACATAATTTATGAAGTGCTTGGTAATAAAGCATTCGTCAAACGGATATAATTTACATAATAATGCAAGTTGCGATAAGATGTATCATCTAAACAACCAGGTTTTGCATACTAAATCGTTTATAAAATCGACTCATTCAACATAAATACTTAATTACAAATTTATCAAGGGCTTCTTTGTTTCTTTATGTAACACAATCATTAATAAAACAGGATAATTTAAAACAAACTATTCTACTTGAACATTGGTGCTATCAAACTATAAACACGCGAAATAAGTTTAAAGAAAATGATAGACATTAAAAACAAATAAAGGTGCCGTTACAGTATGCGCGACCTAATAAAGGCGCTCTATTTATTTGATTATGCGCTCTACCATCTTCAAAAATAATTTAAACCACTTATGAGTTGGAAAGTTGACCTCATGACCTAATTAAGGAAATGAAGGGGTCGTTAACTGAGCATTGTGACTTTCAAATAACTTCTGATGACAAATTTATTGTGTATAATTATAATGGGTATTTAAATGCGTCGGTAATTTTTGAAGTATTTAGTATTTTTGCATCTTTTGACGTGTTCAGCATGCAACTTCGCGAATTTTATTTAAACGTTGCTGCTTCAGAAGCATCTGCTGTTGCATTTTTAAGGCAGCACCATTTGTTAGATACGGAAGCAGATGTGTAAGTATGTTAACGGTGCGGGACTGAAATGGAGAAGCGAAGGCGAAATCGTGGTGGTGAATTCGGTCTAATTTTTCGTTCAGATCGATTAGAAATGGGAATAGATTTTTTCATTATGACGACCTCAATGGACGAGTGAATACCAATCAAATATTGGAACTGATATTTATTTTGGACATTCCGATCAAACCAGTGGTTTCACTTACGGGGCGACGAAGTGCAACGGTGACTGATTGGTTTAACGTGTGCCGGGCAGTGTGTAGTTCCGTGGTCTATATTAATACTGTTGAAATTGCTTATATTTTTTCGTGTTTTTGATTGCAACATACTAGCTATTTGAATTAAGAAATAAATAAAATTCACACTGAAGTAGATAGGAGGTTTATGTAGGGTAGGTTCATACTGAAACAGACTAACAGTGGTAGAGCGCATACTGAGACGGCCCCCATATAAACGGATACAGTGAGTCGCAGAAGTTATGTCTAAATTCATTTAAAGTTCAAGGGTCTAGTTTTTGGTGAAATGCTCGGACACGCCAATTTTTGTTGTGGACTGCAGTTTTTTTTGGTGGTAAAATTTTGTATATAGGGTGGTCAAAAAATAGTTACGACCATCAACTTGATTTTGTCAAATGGAAACACCTGTTTTTTATTTCATTCTCTGAATCTGCTTTAAATTCTAAGTAAATCTAATGTACCATGACCTAAGGCCAGCAGATCTCGAGGAATTTACAATTGAACGTATCAACAATTAAGACCGTATCAAAGAAGGCGGCCTTTGTTTTCTGTCAAAAGGAACAATTTATTTAAAAAAAAAACACAACAACAAATCAAATTAAATGTTCAAAATGTGCACCATTTGCGGCATGACAATAGCCAAGGCGATGAATAAACCCTCTTTGCACGTTTTCAACCACTTCTGGAATTAAGGCACGCACTTATTTTCTGATTTTCACTTTCAATATCTAACCCCACAGAAAGAAATCCAACGGGTTTAGGTCGGGTGACCTGGCAGATCATTCGATAGGTCCTCTCCTTCCTATCCACCTATTCATCCAAAAATACACCATTTCGGAAAGGACAAATGTTGAAATTCGACGTCAGAAATAAATTGACATACACGAAATGAAAACATGTACCTATTGTTTATGGATCACCTTGGATACGATTATTTTGCAAGTGTTCTTGATAGGTTTATAAAGAAAATATTTATTGTTTTTCGTAAATATCTCAAGATCTGTTCACTATAGGTACAGGACATGGTACATGAAATTTACTCAGCATTCAAAGCAGATTCAGAAAATGAAATAAAAAACAGGTGTTTCTATTTGACAAAATCAAGCTCGTGGTCGCAATACATTTTTGGGCCACCCTATATACAAAATTGTACTATTAAAAAAACCACAGTCAAAAATTAAAATCGACGTGTCCGAGCGTCTATCCAAAAACTAGACCCTTGGACTTTAAATGAATTTAGACTTAACTTCTTTGACTTACTATATAAGTTAGATTGAAGATTAGTCGAATACCTACGTTTCTGCAAATGCATTAATCTTAAATTTTTGTTTCAATTTTGCGAACAAATAATATGTGCTATTTAGCTCTATTATGTGTGTCGTGTATGTACCCAGAGGAACTGTTATCTATTTCTATGTCAAGGTAAGTTGTAGATCGCAAATAAAAGTGAAGTTATAGGAAAGTTAAACAGCCCCAGTATAAAGGGTATTTGCTCTTTTCCTTACCTTGTAATAAAGATCATAAATTAAATTGAACATAATTTATTAAGTGCATAGTGATAAAACATACACAAAACAGATATAAGTTACATATTAATACAAGTCACGATAAGGCTGCATTATCTAAACAGCTAGGCTTTGCATTCTAAAACTTTTACAAATCGATTCATTCAACCTAAATACTTTATTACAAATTTAAAACCAACTATAAACACCCGAAAGAAGTTTAACGAAAATCAAAAACTTTAAATATATAGCAAGTTTATAATTTAGATTGACGATTTGTCAAATGATACGTTTCTAAAAAATTAATATATAACCTAGACATACCGTGTTATTCCCTGCCCCATCCCAGCAAGTAATCTAATTTAAAAACGAGTAATATAATATATATATATATATATATATATATATATATATATATATATATATATATATATATATAAAAATTATATTACTAAGCATATACATAAGATAGATATAAGTTATATAATACAATTTGTGAGAAGATGCATCATATACTTATACAGGTGTTTGCATACTAAAATATTTACAAATCGACTCATTCGACCTAACTATTTAATTATAATTTTACAAAAGTTTATGAACATTTAAGATTTCACCATTATTACACATATGAAAATACTTATCTTTTTTTTTTTTGGTTTTTTAGGTGTATTTGTATATTAAAGTTATACAATGTAAACATTTCGATAATCCTTACAGTTATCTTCGTTAGCAGTAATATTATCTATTAAAATTGTTAAAGATGTTGAAACAATTTTGTGAGATTTGAAATTGAAAACAAACATAAACATGAGTTTGTTTGTAATAAGCATATTTTACATAATAATTAATTCATACGAACTATATACACCCGAAAGAAGTTTAATGAAAATCACAGATATTAAGTACATAGCAAGAACATAATTTAGATTGAAGATTAGTCTGATGATACCCTCCCCAACCCAGCAAGCAATGCAATTTAAGAATAGGTAACAACTTCAATATATACTTTAATTAGAATATTAATATAATTTTTTGTTTCAATTTTGTTAATAAATAATATGCGCTATTATACGTTCTATGTGTTATATGTCCAAACTGTTATCAATTTTGATGCCAAGGCAACTTCTAAATCAGTAAATGTATATATATATATATATATATATATATATATATATATATATATATATATATATATATATGTATATATATATATATATATATATATATATATATATGTATTATATATAGTAGGTAGCGGACCGCGAAAATGTTATTATTGTAATAAACGTTTGTCAAATCGCCATTGTTACCGCGATAGAAAAGATAATTAGTGGATTTTTTATATCTTTGTAATACGTCGTAATTTGCTAATATTTTATTTTATGTAAGAAATGTGGGAATGTTTGTAATTGATATTTAAGTAAACGTTGAACAGAAGAAGGAAACATATATTAGCGTAAAAAAACAGGTGTTCTGCCAAAACTGGAGTGATGAATTGTTGAAAATATCCATACGCGCGCTTAAAGTAAAAATGTCATTGATTCAATAATTAAGTACGGCTGAACATAGCGCAAATCCAAAGATATCTTTGTTTGGTAGGTTGAAACTTGAGATCTAAATGTAGCGCTTGTTACGGACGAATGCATATTTTTAAAATTAAGATGTTGTGCAATAATTAATATGAAACTGGTCCAACGTAAATTAAAGTTTCTTGTTTTTTTTTTATTATTTTAAAAAACGGGGGTGGTTTCTCGGGAGTAGATATGGTTAGTTTTGAAATCGATGGGGAAGGGCAGTTGCTACTGAAATTTTGATCGAGCGGGATTGCTGTTATTGTTTTAATTAGAAACTCCCGTTGTAAACCGTTCGGTCTATAAACATTTTGTCGTGTACTTTTTAGCAAAACTAAAACGCTAATTCGTTCTTTTCTTTTTGTATATGTTTTAATGTAAATTTTTCCAAAAATTAATCTGTAATTAATCGTCGTGGTACCGAGTTTTAAACCGCGTATCTTAATTCGCCGTGTTGGTGGTAAAGTGTTTAACTAAAGGGAATACATTCAAGTGTAAGTAGTGTTTTTATATACATGAAAGCTCGCAGCACATCATTTTACAAGCCTATGTAACGTATTAAAAATCAAACATTGCCTTGCAAAGGTATCTCATTCGCACACGGGCTCAGTAAGCGGAAATCTGCTAAAATAAAAGATAGTACAGGGCTCTCTAACTCTTGTATTTGGGTGAATTAGCATTATCGTTTGTTGTTTATATTTATATTTGCAAAATTTGCAATAACATTATTGAATACATGTGGCGGTATTTCATTGATAGAGCGTTTAATTTCGACCTTCAATGCTTCGGTGGTCGCGGGCTTGTTGGCATTAACCTGTGACTTCAGATAACCCCGCAGCCAGAAGTTCAAAGGTGTTAAATCGCAAGAGCGTGGCGGCCAATTCTGTTCACCAAACCAAGAAATGACACGACCAGGAGCAAACTCGTGCAAGGCAGTCAATGTTTCACGGGCATGTGATATCGTCCTGCTGCTGAAACCATATGTCGTAAAGAGGCACAAAAAAACTGCGTTATCATAGCACGATAACGTTCGCCATCCACCGTTACAGCATTATCTGCCTTATCTTCAAAGAAAAACGGTCCAATTATTCCTCCAGGCCACAATGCACACCAAACAGTGACACGTTTTGGATGCATTGCTTTGTAATGAATCATTCGTGGATTTTCTGAGCCCCAAATGCGGCAGTTTTACCTATTAACGAAGCCATCGAGGTGAAAATGGACCTCATCGCTGAAAATGATTTTGTTCACAAAATCGGCATTCACTTCTTGTTGCTGAAGGATCCAATTGGTGAACTTTCTTCGATGTGCATGGTCTGTTGGTAGAAGTTGTTGAGTCAAGTGGACATGCAAATCTTTAGTGAGAATACGCTGAAGGGTGGCTGTTGTAATGTCCAATTCTTGTGCACGATGACGAATCGATGTCTCTAGACTTTCGGCCAGACTCTCTCAAACTGCCGTGATGTTTTGTTCTGAACGACATCTACGAGCTCATGTCGTGTGTTTCACATCACTAACCGAACCAGTACTATCGAATTTTTCGATTATTCTTTTCACAGTAGATGAATTAGGGACCGAATATTGGACCCACTTTACGAATGGTGAGAATCAAACTTTCACCATTTTGATCATAATGTTTAACAATCAGGACAAGTTGTTCTATCGTGTAATTCTCCATGTTTACTAACTCCCATCTGTCCACTTTCGATCTGTCACGTCATAATCAAGTGTCATTATGACTGTCAAACACGGCGCGCAATTCAAATCTTGCGCTCTTATTGAAACACCCTTTATATATATATATATATATATATATATATATATATATATATATAATATATAAAGGTAAATGTTCCAAATCCTTTTTACTATTACAAACATTATTACTGTTAACTTTAATATGCATCATTTCCAAAAGTAAACGTTTATCAATGAAGGAAATATATCTAAAAAAGAATTAAAAAATTTAAGCACAAAATATTCGGAAATTCTTAAAATTTACTTTCTTCCTAAAATTCATAGAGATAATAGACCTTTTAGACCTATAGTTTGATATGTTTTCATATTGTTTATCAAATATATATAAAACTTAATATCTCGATAACTAGAAACCTCAATCGCCTGAACTTAAAATAAGGACTGTAATTATATTCAACAAAATAACATCTAGATAAGACTAAACGGAATATTCACAGCTTCCGGTTCTTTAAACCCGCGAACCTGAACATTGTCATTTCGTTCAAAAAGGAGAAACGGTCCGCGGTCCAGTCCAGTAAGTACACCACCATTGAAAGATTAAAGGTATACAACTTTTAAGTCACCCTCTTGTTCTCTAAAGCGTTAACGAAAATTGAGAGGAAGCCTCAAGTCATTTTTAGTCATGTTAAAAAAAATGAACGTGTTATGAAAAAAAAGAAACAAGCAACGTATTTCATTCCCTCCCCGCGGGGGAGGGCGGGCTGCTCGAGCTTCCCGAGCTCCTTCAGCCACAATCATGGATTCCCAGCATAGATACATACATTACGTATATATGCGTGGTGGGATTAAGGATGGGTATGGTCAGGATAGGATCAAAAGGAACGGAGTTAGGGTTCTGACGGGGAAAATACTACCCCAGCATTCGCCTAAGTAGCCGCACATGGTGTGCATATACGCAGTGACCATGCCGCTACATGTGTATGAGGAAAACCCCCTGAAAAAACCTCATACAAGGTAGACGGTAACGGAAATCGAACCCATTACCTCCCGAATGCTAAGCAGGTCGTGTCACCACTACGCTACCAGTTCGGTTTCTCTAAAGCGTCTTCGAAAATTGAGAGGAAGCCTCAAGTCATTTTTAGTAAAAAATAACCCTAATTAATATGTATCATGTTAAAAAAAACTGAACGTATTATGAATGAAATCGTATCTTAAGTACGCCATCACACTAGACCCCTATTCTTCAAAATAATAATTTAACGGCCTAATTGCAGAACTTACGAACCGCAGACGCTAAAAAAACGTCCAGGTCTTTTCGAAGTCTATAGTGCAATATGGTTTTTTTTGTCCACTAAAACAATGTTTATTTTACTCACCCCGCCCCAAAATTTAAATACAATAAACTGGCCCCAGTATAATATTTAAGTCCAAATGAAAAAAAATGTAGGTGTTAGAAATAAAATCGTACCTTAAGTAGGTCACCAACCTCGACCTCTTTTCTCCAGACCAGTAATTTAACGGTCTAATTGCAGAAGTTAACGCATTGTAAACAGACAATATAAATTTTATACACACAAGCAGCTTCCAATGCATAATCAATAACATTTCACACAAGAACACCTTATACTGTTTCCAGCTATAATATCTAATATACCTAATACCTTCCGGATGATTACCAGTTCACAGAATTTCTTGTTCTTCGCCAAATTTAACTTATCAATCGCAGCAATCATTTTAAAGATTTATGCAACTACATAATTACGGCGTTATCGTCACCGACGCTTTAAAAAACATCCACGTCATTCAAAGTCTACGGTGCATTATAGTTACTTTTTACTCACCCCACCCCGGTTCGCTACTTTAAACACAATAAACTGGCCCCATTACAATACTTAAAACCGCTCACGAATTTCTCCTTTAATAATACCAGTAGAACAGATGATTTCTAAAAAATCTATAACATGGACCCTTAAACCGCTTTGTAAAAACCGTCTAAACGAATTTAAATTATATTTAATACACATTCACGGTTTTGCCAAACAGAACTACAACTCCAAGGTACGAAAACTTTTTCTACGTTCTTTACGCACAGCAACTATAGATAGAATCCTGCTTCGCCACAATATCGACAATTGCCGAGTGATACTACCATCTCTTCGAGCTTCACATTAGAACAATTCAAAAAAATACCTCGCCAACATGCAAACTATGGCGCACTAAAATGAACCTCCACCGTCAGCGTTTACCCACGAAATAACTTTATCTAACAACTTACACTTTTATTGCCTCAAATATATACGATAATGAATCTTATTTAATTAAATATATAAGGCTCAAATTTGAACTTTCTGTCTATATTACAACAGTGCACCTGCAATTTTACGTAGCCATAAAATAATCGCCTACACTCACAATTATTAGACACGTGAATATCAAAGTCTAAACTATAATTTTTTTTCACCAATAACTAGCGAAACTGAATTTCGTTTAAAAAGGAGAAACCGTTTAATCTGCACGGTAATGTCTGACCTCATATTTCCCAATAGACAACAAACGCCTTCGAAAAATGAATTGAGTGGTTCTTTCACATCGACCTTACAGTCCTAATATACCACGTGATATCCATCTCTTTGCACTGTTAGAAAGAGAGGTAATATGTGGCTCAAAGTTTAATGACGCTGATGATGTCTAATTTGTTCGTGAGTGGCTTCACACTCAATCTGAAACATTCTTTAAAGGTAAATTATGAAACTTCCATAATGATGGCAAAAGCGGATAATCCTAGAGGTTGAATACGTGGACGAATCGTGAAAAATCATACGTAACACCTTTTAGCAGAAATATAATGCAACCAATATTGGTAAATCCAGGAAGTCACTAAGCCAAGAAGTAAATACGTTCTGCTTTAGTCTAGACCACAACCACTTTAGCAGAAACAAATATTTTCTCAATATCATTTAGTCAAACCGGATCAAGTCCACAGTGATTAGTAGTTAGATGAAATCAAGAAATGCGAGGTAACTTATTAGTTAAAAATCCGAGATGTTGCATAATACTCGGTCGCCTACTCATGTATGTACAAGGGTTTACCGGAGTGTAACCACGTGAGTGTAACTACCACGGGATATGATTTGATGTTAAAATAATGTTTTAATAAAGATATCATTAAAGGGGGCATTACTCAGAGTTTCTATAAGTTAAACATACTTTTTTATTTTACAAACACAAATAAAATCAGAAATTATTATTAATTTAATTAAATACATACATAAAAAGTTTACCTCGAGTAGGATTTGAACCTACGACCTGTACTTTACTAGGGTACAAATAAAATCGCCCGTTTCTCATTAAAATCGCTTTAAAAGCATATAAATATTAATTAAAAATTAAATTGGATTAAGTAAACAAAAGTTTTATGCCTCTACGCTGTGGTTATCCTGCTTATTCCACGCACAATCCACTGATAAATATTATATTGTGTACAATACAATAACTCATAGATAATAAAACCACACAAACAATCATGTTTTTTTCTTAAATTAAATTAAATCACAATAAAACATACGAAACATCCGACACAAATCTGGAAAATTATTGCTAAATTCTACTAAAGTTACACCGTTTGCCTATTATGAAGCGAATGAATATCTCATTAGATAATAAATCATGAATTAATCGGTTGGCTTTCGTAATAACTATTCAGGTACATACGGGGATCAGAACGAAGGTACCCTTGGATTATGCTTTCGTAAGTTATACGTTATAATCGTTAAATGGTAATTAGAAACATTAACGGTATGCTCAATTAAATAACTAAACTTTAATTAAACTAAAACATGAATTCGTACCGATACGATCGGAAAGTTACCAAAATCACCGTTCAAACACAAGCTTATCACTCAGCAAACCTAACAAATACGTACTTTCCTTATGATCTTTTCAAAAGGGCCCAAAATCATAAAAGAGACCAAGTATTGTTTCTATATGTCAAGTAAAATGTTAAATATTTAATGTGACACACCTAATTATTGTACTTAGTTAAATTTTTCCTAACAAAGTTACAAATACGATTTTAAGTAAGGAATTTCGGTATTACCTAACCTAAAGTGAAATTAACTGTTACGCTTACATTCTTTAATGGTATTATTAAACGATAAGAACCTAATCAAAAAAAGAACAAATTTTTTAATTATTATAAGTTTTTGTTATGAACGAATAAGTTCAAAGGTAAATATTTAATTAAAAATTATTAATTTTATTAAATACATAAATAAAAAGTTTACCTCGAGTAGGATTTGAACCTACGACCTGCATTTTTAGTACCGCGCAACCAACTGCGCCATCAGGGTTCAAGCCCCAATCGATGTAAATTTTGTCTTTATGTATGTTATTGGGGCTTGAGCGCAGTTGGTTAGCGCGGTACTCTAGCAAAGTACAGGTCGTAGTTTCAAATCCTACTCGAGGTAAACTTTTATTTATGTATTTAATAAAATTAATAACAATTTTTAATTACATATTTACCTTTGAACTTATTCGTTCATAACAAAAACTTATAATAATTTAATATTAGTCAAGTTGCTTTGGTATGTGTGAATCCTTGCGATATTGCAGGCTCACATACCATTAATATAAGTAATTTGATTGTAATCTCATTATATTTAGAATTTACGTCAGTTCTACATACATAAAGACAAAATTTACATCGATTGGGGCTTGAACCTTGATGGCGCAGTTGGTTAGCGCGGTACTCTAGCAAAGTACAGGTCGTAGGTTCAAATCCTACTCGAGGTAAACTTTTATTTATGTATTTAATAAAATTATTTAATGCAAAAATTCCATATCTAAGCGTGCCACAAGATCCAAGAACACGCTCTTTAAAATTCCTTGTCATACCCCTGCTTAGTATATCCTAACCTTTAGGTTAACTTTTAAATAGTTTACACATTAACAATGGATCAAGTTCTAACGCAAGGGGTATGTCATTATCTTAATTATACTTCCTTCCACAAGGGAAGGACACTACAATATTAAAAGTTATGGAAAGTTTATTTCCACAAAAAATGTGTATATAAAATTAATTTCCACATTGCGATACAAATTAGTGGAGATTTCATTTAGTAGGGTTGCGTCGAAAGTGTATTCATTCACAAAAAAATCAATAAACACAATTAAACATAAACGTGTACAATGATAATAACACATAAGAAGCATTAAATGCCAATAATCTAATACGAGGGTAAGGTGAATAGTTCTCAGCCTAACACAGAGATGGCGCTCCAATCAGGAACATGTATGTTACCTGCCTGGCTGCACGTGTCATTCGTTCGTATGACAAGTTCCAAGTTGTTCTCTCAAGTAGTTTGTTTACACGATTTTTTTGCAGCCTTGCACGTTTTTCGTTAAAATGGATAAACTTGATTATCGTGCGGTCATAAAATTCTTCGTTTTGGATGGGTTAACCCGTGAGGAAACTCATCCGAAGATGACAAAAGTTTACGGGAACTCTGCTCCTTCCGCGTCAACCGTTAAAAAGTGGGCAGCTGAAATTAAACGTGGTCGCACATCCCTCGGAGATGACCCACGTGAAGGACGGCCAAGAACCGCAACAATACCAGAAACCAATGAAAAGGTGCAAGATATCGTGTTGGACGATAGGCGAGTAAAGGTGAGTGAGATAGCTTAGGCTGTGGGGATATCGGAAGAAAGAATTAGGGATGCGAAAGCTCTGCGCAAGATGGGTATTGCATTTGCAGAATGCCGATCAAAAGTAAATGCGCAAATGATTTTCGCAGCAATCTTTTGACCGATTCAATGAGGATCCAACCGATTTTGTGCGGCGATTTGTCGCCATGGATGAGACATGGGTCCACCACTACACGCCAGAAATGAAACAGCAGTCCAAGTAGTGGGTAGAAGCCGGTGGTTCAGCACCAAAGAAAGCGAAATCGATTGCATCTGCCAGAAAGGTCATGCCAGCGTTTTTTTGGGATGCGAAAGGGATCCTGTTAATTGATTACCTTGCAAAAGGCACAACAATTACAGGCGAATATTATTCCAACCTTCTTGACCAGCTGGATGCCAAACTCGCGAGAAGAAGAAAAAAATCATTTTTCACCAGGACAACGCCCCTGCACACAAGGGTACGATTTGCTCGGCCATCCCCCCTATTCTTCTGATTTGGCACCCTCAGGCTTCCATCTGTTCGTAAACTTGAAGAAATTTGTTTCTGGGAAGCGCTTCGAATCCAATGAAGAAGTTGAGAGGGTCGTAGATCAATATTTTTACAACCTTCCCGACTCTCACCTCCTGGAAGGAATACTGGTGTTGGCGAAACGCTGGACCAAGTGTGTTGAAGTCAAGGGAGATTACGCAGAAAAATAAAATCATGTTTTAACTGAAAGTCGCAGTTTTTCATTGTCAGGCCGAGAATTTTTCACCTTACCCTCGTACATCCGCGGTCTAACGTAACGGAATGAACTGTACTAAACGCACAGCGCCTAATGTGTATGAAGTGAGCACTGCCATTTTGTTATTTCGCAAAAAACAAATTGTGCTGAGTTGCATTAGGTTTGTTCCAGGTTACGCTCCAAAAACCAAACCGAGCTAGTAGACTAGTTGTGACACGATCTGCTTAGCATTCGGGAGATAATGGGTTTGATTTCCGTTACCGTCTACTCTGTATGACGTTTTTTCAAGGGGTTTTCCTCATACACATGGTCACTGCGTATACGCACACAATGTGCGGCTACTTAGGCGAATGCTGGGGTAGTATTTCCCCCGTCAGAACCCTAACTCCGTTTTTTCCGTTCCTATCCTGACCACACCCATGTTTAATACCACCATGCATATATACGTAATTTATGTATGCTGGGAATCAATGATTGTGGCTGAAGGAGCTCGGAAACCTCGAGCAGCCCACCCTCCCCCTTGGGGAGGGAATGAAATACGTGGCCTTTTCCTTTTTTTTTACAACTCGGAAGGCTACTACGTTTCGTAATCATAATTTCTTATTGTAGCAATGATGGTCCACAATAAGACGGTAACATTGCAAATGCATTGTTTTTGACAGATGAATGAAATTGTCATTATTAAACCATTAAAGAAACAGTATGTGTCGTCTTGGTTTATTTTGAAAAATAAATAAATAAATCATTTTTTTCTAAAACTACCTGAGACAATTGTTTACGTCTCTAAAGAGGGCGAGGTAAATACGATTTTCTTCTCTAGTGAGGAAAGTGAAAAAACAATGTTACCACATTGCAATGAGGATACCTGCGCAAATTCTTTTCCGCGTCGTATAGTTTTTTTCCTAAAACATATTTACGTCATAATTCTTAAAATAGTTTGTAATAAAATTCGAATTACATAGGAATTTTATTAAACGCTACAATCATCCTTCTTCCCTTTGACATTTATAAATAATGGAGGATGACGTACCAATAGGAATAATCAGCAACCGTCACGTGCCGGAAACATTAAAAAACCAAGTTTAATTGTAGAATTGTCATGTTTTGGTTAGCTTTATTTTATGTAAAGCACGAGAAGAAAGTGGGTTTTCAACTCTCGTTCTATTGACAACTGTCAAACTAGTGAACTTGGGTTAAAAAAACAACTTTCTTCTCTAGTTGTGCAAATAACTATATATTCTTTAACCTCACTTGGTGGAATTCCATATTTAATAGCACTAATGTAATATATCTTGTATTGATAATGATACATGTTGTGTTGCAACACATAGAGAAAATAATTATATAAATTAGTGCTATTAAATAATAGTATATTAAAAAACAAGTTTCAAGACCAGTCTTGAAGGACGAATTCTAGTTCAAAAAAATAAGTGGCGTAGCCACGAGTTTTTTAAGGAATGATTGCTTCAAGGTCTTATAAAACACGTTTTTTATGCTATTTTTTTGTAATTTGCCCTCTTTATGTCGTTTTTAAACAAACATTTTTACTTTAGTTAGGGATTTTCGTGGCGGTTGGTAATGTCTTAATTTTAAAAGTGAACATTTGATCTAGTCGCCTTTTGTTTTATCCAAATTCTGTCATAAAACACGGATCAAGCTTTGCCAACCTAAAATTTTCCGTAAAACGTTACGTGAATTAATGGCTATAAAGACATCGGAGATGATAACATCGCGTTTCTAAATATGTCTATTAAAGAATCAAAATGGAAGCAAATTACAAAATAAAATTTAAAGAATAATTTCAATATTGTCCATAATCTTTTTATTTATAGTTATCTAAAATTGCTTTTCTTCGTATAATGTAGATGGTAAAAAAGTGCAAGTGTGGCAAAGTCTGCAACATTTGAAGTATCTTGAAACATTTTATGATGGTTTTGACAATAACTCGCACATAAAATAATAAAAATAATAGACGAGGAGTCGGTCATAAAACGTGGCAAATATTTTTCAGCAGTGACTACTGCATTTCGATACGAAGCATAATAAATTTGCATCATATCTCATTTTTCTTCAGTGGAAAAAGGCATTTTCGCGACAAGAACAACACAAACGTGAATTACACACAAACAAACCTCTCAAAATTGGAAAATTGTAAGTTTTGGCGTAAATGTAACGCAGAACTATTATGTGAGATACATCATTGTATTCAGAAAAAAACTACATAAGAAAGCAAAAATACAAAACGGCGTTTAGAGCAGAGTCCCCAATATAATATTAGTTAAATTTTATTATAGACTGCATTAGGTCTTAGTGTCCTACTTACACTTAAATATTACTGATCTCTTACACAACATACCCCTCTCTAATAGAAGTCTTAATTCACAATATTTTATTTCTTCTACCAGGGAAGTTTACAAAGACTCTTAACTCTAACGCGTATTACACTACAGAACATTATGGAATTGCATTTAATCATGTACTTTACAAACGAAAGTTACCCATACAACAACAGTAGAAACGAAACCGATTAGGCTTTCACCTACATATTTTCATACGAAAACTTTTTTACCGAACTTTTTGTAAACGTCTTAAGTTAAATAATTAGCTTTATTTCGGTGCTTTCAGTTAAATACATGTTAAATGACAACTTCTAAATCAATCAAATAAGGGTAAGCGTTTGAACAGGTTTTTATACCCAGCGGATTGAATATTAATAATAAACAAAGATAATGATAATCTAACCAGTAAAAGGCTCTTTAGTTGAAATAGGCGCGAAATAACATTTAGGATTGCTACAGTATTTACGAAAAATACGGCTCTATTAAACCCATGTGATTGTTAAAAATTTAGCTTTAAAAAATTATAAAGCAAACGTAAACCTTTTGTGTAAGGATTGGACTCGAACAGGTAAACATTGTTGCAATAACAATGAATCACAGAGAACTAATAAAATATTTATTTAAGTGTCACGGCTCGCGATAATAATAAAACTGATTTGATAAATAAATATTAAATGACATTGAAATAACTATAACTCGAAAAGCTAAAAAAAAAAATCATTTGGTCGCTAATAAATACCAGCAAGTCCGGTGAGGGGCGCGGAACCAGGACTCGCGTATAGAGCAGTATGTTTAAACGCGCGGAGTGATTGAAGGGTAGGTAAGAAGAAAAAAAAATGTACATGTATATATGTACATTTTGGGACGATCTATTATTTATCTCTATCTATTATGTCGTGACAGTAGACAAATAACTGTCCGGTAGTAGGACGATACCGTTAGTAGAGAATGCTACATCGTCCGGGGCACGATTTGGTCAGTAACCGGTCTGCTCGCTATGGTATTACTCAAGAGAACAAGGTCGAAACAGACAGGCCCTGTTGCTAACGACTGTGCAAGGAATGAATGGCGAGTCGGTACGTGGAATGTTAGAGGTATGCATGGTAAAGAATTTGAAATTGCGAATGTAATGTACGTAAGACACCTTGATATTCTGTGTGTATCGGAGACAAAACGCAAAGGAAGGAATGCTGTGGAGATGGAGGATGGCAGACTGGCACTATGGTCAGGAGTTGAGACGGAAGTGCATTGCGCAAAAGGAGTTGGGATGATCATAAGTGAAAGAGCGAAAAGATGTGTTAAACAGTACGAATTGGTATCTCCCCGGGTAATATGGGTTAGAATGAAAGTGAAGTTTCAAAGAATTTTTCTTATTGCATGCTATGCACCGGTGAATGGAGAAAGATACCAGGAGCGTGAGAACTTCTGGAATGAAGCAGAGAACGTGTTGAACGTATGTAAGCCAAACGAAAACGTGATTATAGTGGGGGATATGAACGGATGGGTGGGTGTACAGAGAGAACATAGTGAACGCGTTCTAGGAAAGTTCGGAGACCAAAGAGTCAATGAGAACGGTGAACACCTGCTGAACATCAGTGTGGAGAGAAGCCTGTTTGTAGAGGTGAATCTAAAAGTATGATACACTTGATAGTGTATGATGAAAGGCTTAGAAACCTGGTGAAAGACACAAAAGTAATGCGCGGAGTGGAGTGTGGAACAGACCACTTTTTGGTTGTATCGAGAGTGTGTTCAGGGCAAAAGTGGGTCTGGAGAAGGAAAGCAAACGTAGTGCGAACTTCTAGAATTAGGGTTGACAAACTAGTGGATAATGGTGCGAGAATGAAATACGCAGATGCTGTGAGTAAAGAGTTGAATGTGAATGAAACAGTGTGGAACGAACAAATAAAAGACACTGACGTTGAAAGTGCATGGATAAGCTTGAAAAACTCTGTTGTCAATTGTGCCGTGCGAATATGTGGAAGAGTGACTGTAGGTAGACAGAAAAAATGTGCTTGGTGGAATGAGTCCGTAAAAAATGAGAATGAGAAGAAGCAATTGTTGTATGAGGTGTACAGATTAAGAAACAAAGAAGCCAAGGAGGCAGTGAGAATAAGTAAAGAGGAATGTGGAAGGAGAGAAAATGCAGAATGATTTTGAGGGAAACAAAAAACTCTTCTGGAAATGGGTCAAAAATACAAAACGTGGACCAAAACAGAACGCTGCAGGAGTGATGAATGCTAGAAACGAAATAGTATGGGGCGATTGTGAAGTGAGGAAATGCTGGCAAGAATATTTCGGAAAGCTGTACAGTAGTGAGGAAAGTAAGACTGAAGGGTTAAATAAGGAGAATATACAAGAAATGATGAATGAAACTGAGAAGGATATTGGAATAAATGAGGTTGAGAAAACGGTAGGAAGGTTGAAAAACGGCAAGGAAGCAGGCGTAGATGAAATCACTGGTGAAATGCTCAAGTATGGTGGTGCAAAGCTTATACGAAGATTGTGTGAATTATTCAATGTATGCCTTATGTGTGGAAAAGTGCCGAGTGATTGGAAGAGCGCGATCATTGTACCATTGTATAAGGGTAAGGGGAGCAAGAGTGATTGTAAGAACTACAGAGGAATAAGCTTGGTCAGCGTGCCTTGTAAAGTATTTGGGAGAATACGGATTGATAGAGTGCGAGAAACTACACAAACTAAGATGTGGGATGTGCAAGGTGGCTTCATGCCAAGGAGGGGATGTGTCGTTCAGGTGGTTGCTCTCCACCAGGTGATCGAAAAGTGTTTAAAGGTAAAAAGGAAGTTATACTGTGCGTTTGTAGATCTGGAGAAAGCATATGACAGAGTGAATAGAGAGAAGCTGTGGGAAATATTAAATGAATATGGCGTAAAGGTCTAATAAATGGAATAAGGGCAGTATACAACGGTAGTCGGACATGTGTTAGGGTTAGAGGAGGTGTGCAAGTGAATACTTTAATATTGAGCAAGGAGTGTGACAAGGCTGTGTGATGTGACCGTGGTTATTCAATGTATACATGGATAAATGTCTTAGGCAAGCATGTACCGATACAAATGGTGTAATGGTTGGTTACGTAAATGTACGACTTCTGGTGTATGCAGATGACACAGTCTTATTAAGTGACAGTGCGGATGAGCTGCAAACCGCTCTGAGGAAGTTTGATACAGTCTGTGAGAGCAAGGACCTAAAGGTAAACGTGAACAAAACTAAGATTGTGGTGTTCAATCGGGAAGGTGGAAAGGAGAGTAGAGTATTTACTCTGCAAGATGAAATTGTGGAGCAAGTGGACGAGCTGGTATATCTCGGTAGAATATTTACTGCAGATGGTACAATTGAGAGCGAGATTGGACGAAGGGTCAATGCTGGAAGGAAAGTGATTGGAAGTATGTGGACGATAATGAGGAATGAAAGCATGAGCCTAGCTGCGAAACGAGCAATCTATAATGGCGTATTCGTCCCGCCAGTACTGTATGGAAGTGAGACATGGGTATGTCAAAAAAAGCACGAAAGAAAAATAAATGCCGTGGGTATGAGATTCCCGAGAAGCGCATGTGGTAATACGAGAGGGGACAAGATAAAAAATGAATGCATAATTCTACATTACGTTGATTTGGTCACATTGAGAGAATGAACAACGCAAGAGTAACGGAACAAATATATGTGGGCGAGGTTAGGGGAAAGGCCGGGCTTGGTAGGCCGCGTAAAACTTGGCTGAATGTAGTAGAATCTATGATAAAGGAAAGAAAGATAAGGAGTTTTAAAAACAAAAGGGCATGTCAGAGACTATGTATGAATCTTGCGGAAGCTAGGCAGGTATGCGGAGATAGGAAAGCATGGAGAAAGATTGTGAATGAAAAATAAATAAAGAGGCAGGGATTGTTTTGCCTACCCCGCAAGGGAATGGAGTGAACGTTAAGTTAAGTTTGTAAATAATAAAATTTTTGTCCGTGATCATTTGTATAAATTTAGTAATATTTCCATTACCGTCCGGCTATTTAACTTTTTTTTTTCATTATAGATTTACAAATCGGTGTACTTACAAATTTCATTTTTTGGTATGGAACTAAGAATTTACTACTGTCAACCTTTTTTTTTCATGTATAATTAATATTTTCATTCTGAATTATTTGTAGATTCAGTCATTTTTTATTATAGTCCGGTTACTCAAACATTTGAAGAATTTCTTTTTTATTATGGATTTATACATAGGCATGTTAATATTTTAGACTTCTTGTGATTATCGATTAATTAATTGCTGAATGAATTCATTCAATTCATTCTTTCGGTGTGGAATTTTTAATGGTTCATTCTGGGTAAAATTAGTTTATATTTCAGGATCGGCTGTGATTTTAGAATCACTTTAATTACAGGATCGGCATGTAAAAGTTAGGATATCGCCCTCTAATGTTATTTTATATAAGAGGAATTAATATGATGCTGTTAAGGAAAACGTCATACGACGATGATCACAACGGCCACCATGATCACAACGGCCAACTTTACAAGTTGACCATAACGGCCACCGTGATCATAACGTCCACTCGTACTCATTATCATAACGGCCACCTTGATCACAACGCCCACCGACGCCATAAGTGGAAAACGTCATACGACAATGATCACAACGGCCACCATGATCACAACGGCCAACTTTACAAGTTGATCATAACGCCCAATCTTAATAATGTTCATAACGGCCACCGTGATCACAAAGGCTACCGACGCCAGTTGACAGAAACGCCTAACAACGATGATCCCAAACGGTCACTTTTACTCGAATCGTGATCATAACGGCCAAAAGTTGTTCTTCATAAAATAGTTAGACCCTCTTTGGGGTCTGTTCCGCCAGAATATGAAGTAGTAGGTAAGGTTTTTTCATTACATCTTTTTAGAAATTGTTTTTGACACTTACTTCACAAATGCTTTCACTGTATATCAATTTCATTATACAAATACCTATGTAAGTCACCCATATAGTAAATGAAACCTAATTGAAGTTACTCATGCGTACGTCACATTTCAGATGAAATCCAAGAAGTAGAAGATATACCTGATGATGAGCACGAAGAGGAAAATTCGAGAGAAAGCGCACCTGAAGCCTCTCAAATATCTAATCATGCTACTTGCATTATCTGCAAAGAAAACGTGCCAACAACGGTGTTGCTCCCATGTAAGCACTTTGGGTTATGCGACGATTGTACAGAACAATATAAAGTCAGAAACATGCAACATCAGAGACCGGACGAAGAATTAGGTTATGTCATAGACTACTCTGTTTGTCCTCTAGACAGAACCACAATAGCAGAGTTTTTGCGTATTGTAAGCACTTAATTGGATATGTATGCACAAATTAATAAAAAAATTATTACACATTTTATGTTTTGTTATATTGTACTCTTGTTAGTCTTTCTATATCAAAGAGGAAAGTAAACTGAAAGTCAGAATGTGAAGATTTGAAGTAATGAGTAATGAAGTCTGTTTGAACACCTTATACATATCTTACTTGCATAAACACGTATAGATAAGATAAAAATTAGGTATCATATAGGGTGTCTGACACCGTTCTGGCTTATGGAGTTCTGGCCAAAATAATAATTTAAACATTTAGAATGCGGTATACTCGGCTGCATTCTCTTCAACTAAAATATTTTCAGATTTCTAACGCTACCTATTTTTAAGCTTTGGAAGGTACTTCGATTGCCTAAATATACTGAAAATATTTATGCAGTACAATTTTTTTTTCCAAATATTTTTAAATCCTTCCGTTTAATTTTGTTTATTTCGGAGTAGATATACGCTTTAATCGAAAAAAAGCTGCGTTAGCTATGAAGTACGGCTCCACTAAGCCTATCGGAGCTCCAGAAAATATGTAAACTAATTTCAATGAAAAAAAGCTCTATTAGCCAATAAGAGTCCATTAAATGCTATACGTACAATGTGACTACAACAATATATTTTAACAATTTGACATTTGTTATTGCATAATGTGATTTAAATATAAATTGGAAACTACCGGTAAAGACGTACAGTTATACTTTTGCATGTGTTTGTACAGATAGAAAGTCAGCTCCCCCAAATACTCCTTCTCAAGGATAGGATGTCCTGGCGGAACTACAATTTAAAAATTGGCGTTGTGATCAAGGCGACCGTTATGATCATCATCCGACTAAGAGCGGCCGTTTGTGTTCATCGTTGTTGGGCGTTTCTGTCAACTGGCGTCGGAGGCCGTTGTGATCACGGTAGCCGTTATGAACATTATTAAGATTGGGCGTTATGATCAACTTGTAAGGTTGGCCGCTGTGAACATGGTGGCCGTTGTGATCATCGTCGTATGATGTTTTCCACTACTGGCATCGGTGGGCATTGTGATTAAGGTGCCCGTTACGATCAACTTGTAAAGTTGGCCGTTGTGATCATAGTGGCCGTTGTGATCAACTTGTAAAATTGGTCGTTGTGATCAAGGTGGCCGTTGTGATCAATTGAAAGAGTGGCCGTTGTGATCTAATAATATTATTGGCCGTTATGATCAAGGTGGGCTTTATGAAATAACAAAAACCGGGGTGGCCGTTATGATCAGTGGCCGTTGTAATCAGGTCCCCTTCTAACAACCAAACTTCCAACTTATATATTACTAATTTATTACACAATATGTCTCTCCCTAATAGAAGTCTTAATTGACAATATTTTATTCCTTCTACCACGAAAGTTTACAAAGATTCTGAACTATAACACTTATTCAACTACAGAATATCACGGAATTATAATGTGCTATTGTACCCATGTCACATTTACATATAAAATTTTGCGTTCTATGTTACTTACCTCTTCAAAAGTGTATAAACCTTTCGAACTGCTTATAATGTAAAACTTGGAATACCAAAATCTTTAAAAAATCCTTAACGTTTTAGAAATTACAAACGAAAATAAAACAAGGCACAATTATATATACGATTTATAATCTTAAAACCCTTTGAATAATTTAAATTGTTTTTAAATATGTTTAAATAATTTCAAATTTGTTAATCATTTTAAATCTCTTAAATAATTTTAAATTATAACGCCCGGTATTATCAACACTTTTAAAAGTACTTTTAGTGTAAAAGGGCTTTTATATCTAGGAAAGTGTATTATGAACGTATTTTAAAAGACATTTAAGCTAAATGCACATTTAACTTTAAGTGTTCAAGATTGACCCTTTAAAAGTAGATTTAACAGTAACGCATGCGTATTGTTGTAGGTACAGTTGAAGGTTGAAGTTTATTACTCTGTCTTTAACAGCTGACATCGTTATAACCTTAACCTCACTATTGTTTTCATATCTTCATTAAATCAACTGTTTTTTTCAAAACAAACAAGTCTTTCTAGTAATCATATTAGGTGAGTAATATTGTCTGTGTAAAATACAAATTAATTATTTAATTTTAATCCTAGGTATTTATCTTTCCTTTACATTCTACTATAATGTACTCAAGTAGTAGTGATTTTACAACTTCATCCGATGAAGAATTATTTGAAATTGCAAGAAAGAGGAGACAACCAAAATTGTTTAAGCAAAGAAAGAATTATTTTGAAGAATACTCTGATTCTCAATTTTTTGAAAGGTTTCGCTTAACAAAGGAAGCTGCTTTGGAAGTTTTAAATCAAATTAAAAATGATTTAAAGTATGATTCCTTAAGAAACCAATGTCTTTCACCAATGCAGCAATTATTGTTGACATTGCGTTTCTTCGCAACAGGATGTATGTTGATTTCGGTAGGGGACTATATTGGTGTAACGAAAGCTACTGCAGGGCGGGTTGTTAAGGTCTCTATAGCAATTGCTGAATTACAACAGAACTTCATAAAAATGCCTACCACAGGTGAGGAAATTCAAGAGGTTCAGGCTGGATTTTACGAAATTGCAAAATTTCCAAAAGTAATCGGTGCTATTGATTGTACTCATATTAAAATACAATCTCCAGGTAATAAAACTGTTTCTAGTACCACGACCAATTTAATATATTTTATTTACTAGGTAAAGATGATGCAGAAGTGTATCGAAACCGAAAAGGATATTTTCATATAATGTGCAAACAGTGTGTGACAAGAACCTAAAATAACAAACTTAATAGCTAGATGGCGGATCAACACACGATCAAACAATTTTAATAATTGCCGACTGAAAGCAAAGTTCGATAATGGAGAATACCAGAATTGCTTTCTTTTGGGAGATAATGGGTATCAAATTGCAATTATTTATTAACTCCACTGTTAAATACACATACCGCAGCAGAAGAATTATATAACCGCTCTCATATTAAAACACGCAACACTGTGGAAAGGCAATATGGGTATGGAAACGAAGATTCCCAATTTTATCATTGGGTATGAGGGTCAACATAGAATTGGCGAAAATTATTGTGGTTGCAACAGCTGTGTTACACAACATAGCTGTCGATATGAATGTACCTGTTCCCGTTACTGAAGAGGTTATTACAGATTCCATCGATAGCTACAGTAATGAAATTGTTGACGACAATACAGCTCGAGGGAGATTAATAGAAAATTATTTTCAAAATTTGTTATAATTATCTTCATTAAAATATATGTATTTATAAGAATTAAAATAACTTATAACTAGTTTAGTTTATAATGAATTTAAGAATAATTCTTATTTAGTGCATGTCTTCTTTCTTCATTTTGTAGTTTTTTCTTCTAGTTGTTCTTTTAATAAGGCTAACCGTACTTCTTGTGACTCTCTTTTCTATTAACTCCAATTCTAATAATTGGTTTTGCAATCTTTTATTTTTAGATCCTCTTCTTTCTGTAACTGCTCACATTCCAATAATTTTGTTTTGCTATATACATTTTTTCTTTTGCCTGTAAAACACTATCCACCTCTTTACTTCATTCCTCTTCGTTTCAATAGCTGACCTTTTCGTTGCATTGCTTGTTTTGGAGTGACAGGAGCTGTAGCTTGAACAAATTCTAATGGTGGTTCATTTGTTTGTAAAACTGGCAATGTTTCGGCCATGGATAACGAAGGCAACACTTATACTGTTGCTTCCACTGGTGCTACTATAGAAATGCTGTTTAAATCTATTTCTTGTATTGTCTCAGTATTATCTTCAATAACTTCAACCATGTTGTCGCTATCAAACATATTTATCTCGCCTTCTACTGTTTTTATATTTATAATTTCTAGAATTTTGTCTAATATTACATTAGGTGTTGTTTGTGAACATCCACCACCGGTTTTATACAGTTCTTGCTTCATATCAGCTGCATATTTTCTGGCTTGATGTTTCAGATTTTCATACTTTGCAGATAACTGAATAGTAGATCTTACAGAAAAAGGATGATTGGCATTAAATTGTTCTGTGATACGGTTCCAAATGGATGACTGTAACATGATTTAATAATAAAATGATACTAACGACTAAAATAAACATACCTTCTCTTTGACGACAGTTGCATTTGTTTGTTTGTTTTCAATGACATTTTTGTGAATGAAAATTAAATTTAAAAGATCAATAGCGTCTTGATCAGTAAAATTTTTGCACCAGCTCTCTTTGAAGTCATGCTTGTTAGTAATAAAAGTTATAGTTAGTAAAGAAAGTTAATTAAAGAATTCTATTAGTAAAATGCTATACAGTATGCTATAAATATACTACAAAAACTCCTTCCACCATAAGTATAATTAATTAACGATATACCAAACCACTACAATTTCTAAAATTATTTCTAAGAACAGCTAAACTACAGTTAAATCTATCTACAAAAATGATTAATTACTATAGAACAAAAATAGAAAATAGAAACAACACAAAAAATACGAGAATAGAAATAAAACCATAAAAACCAACCGCTGTACTTCTCAAGAAACTCGTTAATAATTTGAAAATGGTGACAGAATAACCAGGTTTACATTAGGCCAATAGTTACAACTGTTGCCAACCCTTTTAAAATTAGCACTTAGTTAAAAGTGTTTGAAAGAAGCTTGATAATACAGCTACACCGTTTAAATGCGCATTTAACTAAATGCCGTTTTAACTAAATACAGTTTTAAATAAAGTTGATAATACCGGGCGTAAGTGATTTTAATTCGCTTTTAACTATTTTTGTATTTTCTATTTAAAAATAAAATATCATTATACCACTACGTCGTGAGGCGCCATTTGTCGATATATTGTTAAAATTCAACCAAACCCAACTATTAAAATTCAATCTAACTAAAAACTGTTTTAATTATTGTAGTTTCGTCACATAGATGTCATTGTATAATTTTTAAAAAATCCCGTATTGTAAATAATACGTCCTGACCTATAGTGAACCACAATTCTTATCTCTACATCCGGTACTGGTACATCAGACAGTGGCGGTTTACCTCACAATAAACCAACTTTTATCGAAAATACTGTAATTGTAACATGTAATTGTATTAATCCTCCTATTGTGTTAACATTTTGGTTTCACTTATTGTGTTCGGGTCATTATGACTCGGGAACCTATAGTTGTTTTATTGTCGTCAAATTGATATAACAGTAAATAATAATAAGAAATAAGATGTATTTATTATTTATTACGTTATTTTATTTTTATTACATATTATAAATATTATGTAAAGAACATCTGAAAAACGTAGTAGTTAGGTATATACATTATTTGTTACAGTCTTCACAGTAGTAATATACATGAGCTTTACATAGGTATTTTGAGCAATTACAACATATTATATTAATTTAAAGAGGAACAAAAATTACATCTTTTACGCTTGGTTGTGGTAGATTGTTCCCTTACTTCGGAATTACTGGTTGAAGAACGTGACCATTTCAGCTGCAGGAATACTTCGAGGGAGACGTTTTCTTTCTTGCAATAATGGAGTAATCAAGGCCCAGTTCTTCAAGAAATAGTCGCCGTTTTGCAAGTTTTCCAGCATTCCAGGTTGGAGTTACTTCGCACCACAGAGCAAAAGCGTTGTACGCTGAAACGTTCATGATATTATAAAAGATAGTCATTAGCCATCTTTTAGTTTGCCGTCTGCATGCGTATGTTATTATTAACTTGTCTAACGTGTCTACAGAACCTTTAGTGTTGTTGTAATCTAAAATCATAAATGGCTTTTTATAATCTTGGTTACACACTCCGTTATCGTGCTGCATGGTGCTCATGAGCGTAATATTATTATTACGTTTCGGAAGTAAAATTTTGAAGAAAGAACTTATTTCTTGCTGCAGATCAATGCGGCTGGCAATTCAGGTTTATTTTTGCGAATAGTGTCAAGCATCTTTTCAACAGCATCTGCCCCAGAAAGTACAAGGTAAAAAAATTATCACACGTTACGTAGTGTACTTTTAGACCATAAGTAAGATCTACCACAACTCTTTTACCTTCACCTCTCTCTGGAGGTTCACCTTATTTTTTCCTGAGGTAAACTTGCATGTTATATGTATAAGCAGTTACAGACTCGTATAAAGTCAAAATCTTGACTACGTATTTAGCAGGTTTATTCGCGAAGTACTGTCTAAAAGGACAACGGCCTCTAAAAGGTACCAGTTGCCCATGTAATGTTACATTTTCGTGAACATTATAGAGTTTAGGTAGAATTACAACCCATTCATCCCACAAGACCTGTACGGGAGCTAATTTATCAGTTTGGCTTCGTTGTGGTCGAGTTTTTTTATAGTCAAAGCGAATTATTCGTGCCATTAAATGAAATCGTTGTAGGTACATCGTTGCTCTACATCTCCATCCCACAGGCAGGCTCTTGCCTCTCCAAGAGATTTATACACTCCAACTAGAAACAGTAGGCCAAAACATGCTTCTAGTTCAACTTTTTTTTTTTATGATTGTGGACCTGAACAGGCTAAATAAGGCCTATCGCGCTAAAGCACTCAGGAACACTTAGGAGGATGGATAGAGGGATAATGAATTGCCAATAGATGCCTATGAACAGCTACCTTAAATTTTCTCATATCATAAGTGAGAGGAAAACAGGAACTAGGAGATCATTCCAGAGTTTAGAAGCCGTGTAGAAAAATGTGGATTGCGCCCGTTTGGTACGACAAGTGGAGATTTGTACTGCATACTGATGATGTGAATGAGCCAACCGAGTGTTCTCGCAAAGATAGCCGGAGATGGTATCAAAGAATGTAATTCACCATGCTACATGTCTAACCAGCATGTAAACATTTTTAAGAAAGTGCACTCGACTAGACTCCTGCGTACGGTCGTTTGACCGCAGAGCACTTGGATGCGTGGGGTTTTGGAGGTTTGCTACACTGTTGTTAACGTGGTTAGATAGCCACTAAAGGATAGGCGCCACAGGTTTTATTCAGGAAAGGGATAAAAGGAAAGAAAAAGGAAAAAGAGGAGTAGAGTAGGGGCAGGCCCTGTAAAACCTGAAACAGGTAGTGCTCCTAAAAAAAAAGGAAACAATTTAAAAGAGAAAAAAAAACTTTTACCCAAACAACCAAAAAGTAAACGTATATTTAATTTAATTTAAACTCACATTAGTAATGGTCGAAGAAATATCGAACGTAAACAATAATGATAATATGCTAATTTTCCCCCAAAGTATGCAAAACAATCTTAACTAACAAAATAATTATAATTCAGCCCTGACGATGGCAAGTGGTGAGCCGTCGCAGATGCCCACAAAGAAGAAAAAAACTAAATATATTCAGTTCATTAATCGAACCCTAAACGTAAAAAAAAAAGTTTCGTTAATTGTGCCGCTACCGACGGTTGTAAGTACTTACAAATTGAAGCCGAAAGGGCGAAGGTAACCCATAAAGTGCGATCTAAAATAGATCCACACTGAAAATAGTAGTGCTTAATTTTTTAAACGGCTTGCCTACGTTTCACAAAATAGAATTTAAATCCCCAATGATTTTGATTTCGGTTTCTTTAATTTTATTAAAACCCTTAAGAAGTGGTATTAAATAGAAATATCTGGATAGTCTGTTCAGTGCAAGGCATAGAATTGCAGCAAGACATTCAATAGTACAGAAATTTTATTACAGCAAAACTTGCTCTGAACAAAATTATCCGTAATGACAAATAATTAATATTAATGAAAGACAAAGTACAGAAAAGTTACAGAAATTCTAAATTTGAATATAAATATATACACAGTTTCAAACAATGACTGTAATTCATATGACCTCGATATCTGTTCCACCCTGTATATAATGTATTTTAAAAACAGGAGCTTCAACGCGCAACTACCATTTGAAGGTAGTGAACTAAGTAGGTCAACGTCCCAGTGAATAATAGGTGTGTTTTTTTTTCTTCTTTTTGTATGCAGAAATTAATTACAAATTGAACAAATCAAACTCTAGATTATTCAACCACTTTAGTCTCCAGCAAAAGAATGTTATAACAGGGATTGTAAATTATAAATTTTGTTGCAAGTAAGTAAATAAGGTTAAACACCGAATGTAACCTAACCATGTTGTACGGATTTTAGAAATACACTGTTCATTACACAAATCCTGTGTATATTGAATAATAAAGAATTCTGACCTTTGATGGAGAATTACCAAACTGTAAATGCCCTTCGTGTTTCAAAGGTGGTAGTTACTTTGTGAAACCAAGACAGCTAATCAGTAGCTAAGAGCCGGAATTCCAGTATGAATATGTACGAAGGTGATCTGTAGTGGATTCCAATTTGCTAGTTACTTATATGAATAAAGAATAGCTGTTTATTTCGCCGGAATCAAGGCGCTGAAAGTGATACAAGTAAGTACGTTGCTAATTACCTTATACAAGCATACCCCTTTTTTAGATGTTTAGAGCCGATAGCGATGATTTCGCTTCAACAGACTTATGTTATAAATTTAATTAATCTTGAGAAAGTGCCTAAATGAAAGAATCGATTTACTAAAGGTTGTCGAACATGTGCTAAACTTACCCGAGGATATGAAGATTGAGAATTTCAATAAGATCCGCTTGTAAAGCGTCAGTAAAGTTTTATACCAAAAACCGTTACATTATATGACAAATTTTCCAAAGAAACGATGCTTAAACATCTTATAAACGGAAGGAAAAAATTTTCTTGAAGATCAATCTCCCCATCGGAAAATGGCGTGTTAAGCAAAGAAAGATCAGGAACAACGCCCTAAGAAAAGCAATATTTCAAACCTGTCAAAACTATTCAAACTAGATAAGAATGTTAAAACCAAATTTTGATAAATAAATTTTACAGATATCTAATTGTTGTCTTTTAAAAACAAGATTCCTTTTCAAACTCTATTAAATGACCCTAAATCTTAGAGATGGCGCAAATTGTTTAAATACCAAATTTATATCTATAAAGGAATAAAAAGATGTGTACGTTAAATAAATTAGTTTAACTGTAGAGGTGCGGAAAATAATTTTTGAGGTACGAAATTAAAAACATTCCACCAATGAATAAGGAAATATTAATATTTAGATGTAACTAATTAGTTCATTCATTAAGTAAAGTAACGGAAGTTATCGAAAATACACGTTATTCACGATAAACACGTAACAACCAGCACAATAGCCGTTGTAATAACGATAATACAAAGAAAGAACTGAAACCATCCTTCTATGCTCAAGGGACTGTATGTGAGAAGTTAAGGACGGGTCATTTATAAGCCTAATCGCTCTCTTTTGAATACGATCAACGATATCGAGAGCGTATTGGGGAGCACTAACCCAAAAGTGAGAATTATATTCCAGATGAGGCCGAATTTGGGCCTTATACAGCAGAAGGAGTTGTCGAGAGGTAAAGTACTGCTTAGATCTGTACAAAAAGCCTATTTTACGAGCAGCTGTTTTGGTAGCTGACAGAAGATGGTCAACCCATGAGAGATTTGAAGATACAGTCATACCCAACAGAGTAATAGAGTCTGAAAACTTAAGAACTGAGCCATTCATACTTACAACAGGAAATGATCGATCTTTTTTGGCGGACATAAGGCAACACTGAGTTTTGTTAGCATTAAATTTAACTAGATTATTGCTTCCCCATTCGAGAATACGTTCAATGTCTTTGTTGATTGAATTTGCCATTTCAGCTTTAATTTCTTGATTTGACATAGAAGGTGGATTATCACTATAAGTAGACTGAGATGAACTACAGTGAAGAGTGCTATCGTCAGCAAAGCAATGGATGGGGTTAGTTGTTGAAGAAATAAGGTCGTTTATGTACAGCAGAAAAAGTGTAAGCGTTATAACGGATCCCTGTGGTACGCCCGCGTTACTGCTAACTTCTTTTGAAAAAAAGCCATCAACTACGACACGTATTATTCTTTTATCTAGGAAACTAAAAACCCAGTTGATGAGCGTATCATTTAACCCAAACGAGGTGAGTTTGGCAAGTAAACAGTTATGCCAAACTTGGTCAAATGCCTTTGAGATATCTAAAGCGACTACAACTGTTTCACCGGACTTCTCTACTGTATTGTTCAAAACTTGGGTTACATATGAAAGAAGATCACCTGTTGAATGACTTTGCCTAAACCCATATTGGTGATCACTAAGAAGTTTGTTAGTTTCAAGGAACGTGAGCAGTTGCTGATTGATGGCTTGTTCCATGATTTTAGACAAAATGGAAGTGATGGCAATTAGTCTGTAATTTGAGGAATCGGTCTTATCACCTTTTTTGGGAATAGGTTGAACATTTGCTAACTTCCATGATGAAGGGAATTCCCCAGAAGATATAGAGATCGTATAGAGCTTAGATAGGACTGGTACTAGTTCGGGGGAACATTTCTTTAAGACAATAGCTGGGATACCGTCTGGGCCAGTCGCCTTATTGAGATCAAGCCTACTGATGATGGATTCCAAGAGCTTGTACCGAAAATGAATTGGTTTCATAACGTATGAAGAAGAGTTGACTAGGGCACATCTTTTCCAGAATCATTGAGACACGAGTTTGATGCAAACAAATCCACAAAAACGTTGGCTTTGTCTACAGAATCAGCAACTACCGATCCGTCAATATATGTCAGGGGAATGAAGATGTTCGAAAGTTTTACAAATGGCTTTTGCTAAAGACCAAAATTTACGACTGCCTAAAGGAGATGTAGCTAGTTCATTGCATTTTCGTTGTTCGAACAACTTTTAGTTTTAGTGATGACACTTTTGCAGATATTTCTAGCACCAACGTATTCTACATGACTGTCAACCGATTTATTAGATTTCCATTTAATGTAACATTTATTTTTAAAGATATTGCATGAGAACAAGCCTTATTGAACCAGGGTTGGGAACGTGAATGACCTACACGGTACTGTTTTTTCGGAATGTATAACTCCATTCCCATGAGGATGACTTCAGATACTGAAAGAGCGATGTCCGAAGAAGAGGACGACTTAAAACAATATTCACGTCATGGAAAGGTTGCAAAGAAATCCGTAAATCACTCCATCGAGCTGACTTAAAACACTACAAGGTTCTATCGGTTTTGCGAACAACAGTGGAATTAGGTACAGTAGAAATGATTTTATTAGACAATGGTCGGAAAGACCTAAAGGCGAAAGAACGGAAGTTTTATAAACAAGAGGGTTTGATGTAAGAAAGAGATCTAGAAGATGTGGAGTATGGTTAGGGTTATCAGGGATTCTTGTGGGTTCAGAAATCATTTGTGTGAGATCACATGAAATAGCAGATGTTTCTGCACTATGACCAGCGGGATTTGTAGTAGATGAAAATTGAAGCCAATTAGAGTTATGAACATTGAAATCGCCTACAAATGAGATATCGCAAGATGGAAACTGAGACAGGAGATAGTCAACTTTCATACTTAAGGTAATCGAAGAAGTCTTGAAAGTTGTTGTCATTAGGAGACCTATAAATGTAACAGTAGGATTTCACAAAATTAGGACCAGAATGTTTAAACCAAATCACGTCAAAATTTTTATTTTCTAAGGAAGAAACCCTCTTGCAAGCAATTCTTGCAATCCTTGATGTACGCACATACGCCTCCTTTATATCGAAGATGGTATTGAGGAAGTTGCAAGTCGGGTGACTCGGAGCTTTCAGAGGAGACTTGTGTTTCAGATAGAAACAATATATCAGGTTGTAATTGTTCAAGATGTTGGTGAATAGCATTAAGATTAGACCTGATACCGCGGATGTTAGTTGTTGAAACGTGCCGCGACAAAGTCCTTTGCCTTCTAAATTTGACACTTTTAAAATTAGGTTTACAATGTTGGGTGTGAAATATAAGAAGTACGCGGATTTTATATCAATTATTCGCGACGTAGCATACCTTGTTGGCCCAGGAATCAACGAAATAATATTTGCTGCTGATAACCTTCCCGATTGATGTATCTTTTCATTCCATACTACATTGCCATCTTTTGAAGTTACGCGATTATATGTATCAGCTTCATCTGAAATCGTAGCTTCCAGTTCATCATCCGATTCGCTATTATATATCTCGGTTTCGGACAAATGGTCTTCTTCTTCAGAAGCATTAGAATCACTATCAGAAACACACATAAGTTTCTCAAGTTCACTATCCGTAAGCACTCTCTCACTACACATTTTCAATTGTTAGATATTTCTTATTAGAGTATAACATCAAGTTTGATATTTACTACGAAACTGACACACAGATGCTCACTGGCTGCATTTATATGCGGAGCCACAGACAAGTCTCAACAGGAATAAACTTGTTTACCGGTATGCAAAAAACGCATGCAATATGCGCAATAATGTAGCAATATCATGTAAGTTATTTACACTTATGAAAATAAAACAAAACTAATAAAATACATTCGTCTATGATAATAATCTGCTTCTTGTTCTTCTAATTTGAACCACACAAATCACCGGGTCATATAGACCCAAACACAGTGAGTGTAACAAATGCATTAAAAAAAAATTAATTATAATTTTCTAATATCAATCTAGGTACACCGTTATTAGAGTAACGATATAAAAGTCATGCAGTGGCAACGAAATATTTAAATAAATTAACGAATTATGCACATTAGAAGAACGCGATTGGCTCATATTGACCCGAACACAATAGGAGGGTTAAACCGCAAACGGTAGTAAATATTACATAACGGACGTAAAGTGACACAGAAGTTGCCATCCGTAGGTGGAAAATACAGCGAATGCTAGCGCTACGGCAACGGCAGGTTTGCCTATTTTAAAGTAAACATTACACGGAGCATCAAAGATACCTATTATACAGGGTTAGTTAAAAGTATGGAGACGGCGATTTATTGTCGTTAATATTCATTTTAGGAAATTATGTTCAATACAAAAGTTTGTTATGAAATTATTATCTACATTTGAGAATACTTGAATTATTTTTTTCTTCAATTGTTTTTAAGTTACGACGTCATCGGTATTTTTTTGAAATGACAACCTATATTTCTGATTATTGATTTCGATAGTACATTCTATTCTCTTTTCAACGGTATACAATTTTCAATATGTTACATTTGAAAAAAATTGAGAAAAAGTGCCTTAATGTTCAAATATTAAAGATCCATTAAATTAGCAGAATTAATTAACACGCTAACTAGACTCATTTATTTGCAATAAACTTATCAGTCACAATCTTATCATTAAAAACAAATTAATAACTAACTAAATTAAAGTAATTGTTCTCCATTTCTAATTTGACAATGACTCAATCGATTTACAAAACCCTGAATAGAATTTTGTAAAAATTCTCGGTAATTCTCTGGTAATTCGGATTTTTAAATCTTCGACATCGTTGGGCTTATCTTTGTAAACCCTGTTTTTTACGTATCCCCAAAGAAAAAAATCTAAAGGGCTTAAATTAGGCGAACGAGTTGGCCATTCAATACTTCCTCGTCTCCCAATCCATCTGTTTGGAAAGACGTTATCCAAATATTGACGAACAGTTACACCATAATGTGGTGGATACAGCATAGCACAAGCAGGTATAATTTCATTTTGCAATAACTGCAAATACAGAGCCGAAGTTAAATTGCCATTGATGAAAAAGGGACCGATAATATAACCCCCTAGAATGCCAACAGAAACATTAACCTTTTGGGGATACTGCATATGGTGCTCCATAAACCAAAAAGGATTTTCCGATGACCAAAATTTGCAATTATGTCTGTTCACTTCACCGGTAAGACAAAAGGTAGCTTCGTTAGAGAAAAGAATATTGTTGACGAAATTTGCATTATTATTGCAAATATTTGACATTTCTTCACAAAATTGTAGGCTCCTATCAAAATCATCTTCATTCAACTCGTGTAGAAGTTGTACCTTATAAGGTTTATACTTTTCACTTTTTAAAATTGAAACGACCGATGACTGTGAAATATTGTGATTGGCCGCTAATTGATTGGTTGATAAATGGGAATCTTCAGATACGGCCAATAGAACATTCAGTTTTTTATCATCGCTTTTCGCCTGTTCTAGGTCTACCACTCCTTGGCAAATCTTTAACACTACCGGTTTGTTCAAAGCGTTTTAAGGTTTTACCAACAACGGATTTAGAAATTGGATTTCTGTTTGGATGCGTGTCATTAAATAAATTACAAGCGTCTTGTAAACTTCTGCGTCCATTTCCATAACCCAGCATCATAAGTATTTCAATTCTTTCACGTTCACTTAAACTCGCCATTACTAATATTAACAGCAACAAATTGCACAATTGAAATATGTCAACTAGTTGACATAAACAATAACCACTGATAAAGTTACCTCGCTCGAGTTTGTTTATCGCCTCACTTTTGTCTATCTAGATTAATTCTGCTAATTTAATGGATCTTTAATATTTGAACATTAAGGCACTGTTTCTCAATTTTTTTCAAATGTAACATATTGAAAATTGCATACCGTTGAAAAGAGAATAGAATGTACTATCGAAATCAATAATCAGAAATATAGGTTGTCATTTCAAAAAAATATCGATGACGTCGTAAATTAAAAATAATTGAAGAAAAAAATAATTCAAGTATTCTCAAATGTAGATAATAATTTCATAACAAACTTTTGTATTGAACATAATTTCCTAAAATGAATATTAACGACAATAAATCGCCGTCTCCATACTTATAACTAACCCACAATGTGGCTCAAGTTTACCTATTGTAACGGCCTTTTTAATTTGTTTTACATGACCCAACGTGTTGCTTAATAGAAACGCAATCTTCAAGGTGGATGAATAAGAATATATACCTAAGAGTAAATAATATATAAAAATGTAAAAATACGATATCTATACAAACTAAATCTAATCAGAAATAAAAAATAAAAGTGTTATCTAAAGACATGCGGCGCTCATTTTAAGTAACTATCATTTACCTTATAAGGCCTTGGGAAAAAAGGGAAATTTGGCGATATAATATATATAATAAGTCATTTTTTTCATTTTCCAGACAATAGCAAGGATTAAATTTAAAAACGTTAAAAATTATTTCCATTAACTAGCTGGCAATGAAATATTGTATTGTTAAACCGTAAAATGACGTTTCTATAGTGGAATTCAACCCGAGTATGCAGTGTTGGTCTTATGGCGAAGCGTGTCGGCGTTGCCAAACGTACCGACTCTAGTCAAATGCATTATTAACATTATTCACTTTTAATTTTTGTACATTAAGGGCCTGTTTACCAAAAGTCGAATTAAAGTTTGACTGCAATTAAGTCTTAATTCGACGTTTTTTGTCCTAATAATTCAATTAGTTTGAAGTAGGTAAGTGAATTAAGCGGAACTTGAATAACAATTGTTTTAATATATAAATTTTTCCTTTACATTTTTACATATTTACGGACATAATACATTTTAACACAGGTTCCGTTGTTCATCACTATCCTCGTCGTCAGAATCATCTCCCAAATTAATTATAATTGAATCTATGTGAAAGAAAATATTTCACTTTCTATACAGGGTCCGCCTTTGGGAGCTGATCATATGAGTATCTGCTAAACCAAGCTTACTATAATTTTGAAAATTTGGTGACAGGGTAATGATGTTAGGGCTAACACATCTAAAATATTTTCACGTTCGCACCACTTCCGGTTATACCGGAAGTCTGTACTTAGTCGCTTATTTTAAATGGAACACCCCGTACATTAATACATTTTTGGATTCTATGTCGAATTTTAAGGTAAGTTTGTTAAATAAACTAGATGAAAAAAAACATTTTTCTAAAAAAATTGGCAGATGCAGTCTTAGTAATAACTCGTTAATTGTTCTGTTCCTGTCAAACAATTTGAATAACACTTTGAGGTGTTGTAGGCAAAGGTTTATTGCAATAGTCTGCAAGAAATGACATTTGTATTTTTCATAAAAATAAAATTATGAACTTGACTGTCAAAAAATGCAAGTTACTCAAAAAAATCAAATGGAAACCCCTATTTTTTATTACTCAGATCGATTTAACGTTAAAAATTAAGGTAAGTTTGTTTAAAACTTTATTTGCCCAAACGTAACAGTTTCATACTTATTATCAAAAAAGTCCCAATTTTAAAATTTGTGATAAATAAGCTACATACTTAAATCTAGCATTCCTTGTTCGTGGTCACCATGGAAACCAAATAATTGAGAATTGAAATAAAGAAAAATATTTGAAAAAGTTACTGCAAAAAATTATAAAAATTGATAATTTTGTGATTCAAAAGTCATTTTTGCCAAATAGAAATTTTCTAAGTCATTTTTTTTCAAATTCGATATACAACGCAAGTGTAAAAATTTAATACTTTATGAGTAAATCGAAAAAAACTACTTTTTACTGCGGAGGTAGTAACTACATACTATCAGTGCATTCTTACATGATAAAGTCGCTTATTTAGTATTTCTTGCTCGTGATCAAATGTAAATTAATTTACAATAAATGTTCAAAATGTTGCCCGTTAGACGCAAGACATTGTTGAACCGGTCTTATAACGGCTTCATTTGTAGTCCTTTGAATTTCTTGTGGAGAAAGAGAATTGAAGGCATTTTGCACTCTTGCAATGCAATCTTCTTTAGTCGTTAGTGGTGTAGCATAAACAATATTTTTAATTCGACCCCAAAGATAAAAATCCATTGGCGTAAGATCAGGTGACCTAGGTGGCCATGTAAAGGGACCATTATTGGCAAACCAACGATCTTCAAAAATTTCATAAAGTTTAATGGAAACAGCGTTGGTGTTGAGAGGGGGCGCACCGTCTTGTTGGTACCATAAATTTTCCCTTTCTAGATTTAAGCGGGGTCGAATTCGAGTGTTTAATATCTCTAGATAATTTTCTCCTAGAAATTAAATTTGTAATCATAAATCGCAACAATCAACTATTTTAAACCTCTCAAATTTTCGTTGTAAAAATACACGTCAAAGATTTCGTTATTCCGAATAGCACAAAATACGTTAAAATTCTAAATTTCCTGAAAATGGCATTCGCGAATTGTATTGCTATTTTCGTTATTCCAGTAACGCGAGTTTCGGCGATTAAATATGCCATTTTTCGTAAATTTAGATTCGTCCGTCCATATGATATTAGTCAAAAAATTAGGAATTTCTTGTATTTTGAGCAAAATTGTTTCACAAAATTCGATACGTTTCAAGAAATCCGCTTCTTTCAAATGTTGAACTAATTGTAAACAGTATGGTCTAAACTTATGTTTTTTAAGAATTCCTCTGATAGTTGTTGGTGTTAAGCCAATATCTGTTTTCGCGTCGTTTATCGAATTACAAGGATAGGCACGGAAATATCCTAAAGTAATAACTTCATTATGTTGTGCCAATGTGCCAAACTGTTCCAAATTTTGAACCACACGTCTTATTGTATCTGCTGATGGTCGGGGGCGCTCAGAATAGCGTTCGATAAATGTTCATACTTTTTGTTTTACAACTCTATGACATTCTCCATGAATTAAAATTAAATTCAAATAATCTGTATTAGAACATTCAAGTCGAGCCATTTCATCAAGGAAAACACAAACTGTCAACAATTTTATTACATTATTGACTACAAAAGAAAAACAAAATAAATAAGCACCTTTATCGTGTAATGATGCGCTGATAAGTATGTATTACCTCGGCAGTAAAAAATAGTTTTTTTCGATTTACTCATAAAGTATTAAATTTTTACACTTATGTTGTATATCGAATTTGAAAAAAATGACTTAGAAAATTTCTATTTGGCAAAAATGACTTTTGAATCACAAAATTATCAATTTTTATAATTTTTTGCAGTAACTTATTCAAATATTTTTCTTTATTTCAATTCTCAATTATTTGGTTTCCATGGTGACCACGAACAAGGAATACTAGATTTAAGTATGTAGCTCATTTTTATCACAAATTTTAAAATTGGGACATAATAAGTATGAAACTGTTACGTTTAGGCAAATAAAGTTTTAAACAAACTTACCTTAATTTTTGACATTAAAACGATATGAGTAATAAAATATAGGGGTTTCCATTTGATTTTTTTGAGTAACTTGCATTTTTTGATAGTCAAGTTTAGACATTCATAATTTTATTTTTATGAAAAATACAAAAATCATTTTTTGCAGACTGTTGCAATAAACCTTTGCCTACAACACCTCAAAGTGTTATTCAAATCGTTTGACAGGAACAGAACAATTAACAAGTTATTACTAAGACTGCATCTGCCAATTTTTTTAGAAAAATGTTTTTTTTTAAACGACTGAAATTTCGCATCTAGTTTATTTAACAAACTTACCTTAAAATTCGACATAGAATCCAAAAATGTATTAATATACGGGGTGTCCCATTTAAAATAAGTGACTAAGTGCCGACTTCCGGTATAACCGGAAGTTGTACGAACATGAAAATATTTTAGATGAGTTAGCCCTAACATCATTGCCCTGTCACCAAATTTTCAAAATTATAGTAAGTTTGGTTTAGCAGATACTCATAGGATCAGCTCCCAAAGGCGCACCCTGTATAATACGTCAATACATTTTTCTATAATTCGTTCAAAACCTGACATGTACGCATACGTCTATTTGTAAAATATGTCATTTTGTTTTACATGGCTCTTTTTTATACTGTTGGGATTTTATTTTTACGCACATAACCTTTTGTGTTTTTTACTTCGCGTACTGTTTTTTGTATACTTAATAACTCATTCAAAAATTGAAATTCTTTATGTCATTTAAGCAGAAACTCTGCAGGTACTTCAACACACTTACTTCGCACACTTACTAAAAAAGTAACTATTTTCTATTTACAATTATTATTGTCACAAGCAAGAAAAGAAAAATATGCAATAATTACAGAGCTACTGAACTGAGGGTGATCTGGCAACACGGGACTGCGTTTTCCCATTAACAATGCATTGACATAACAAGCCAACACTGCATACTCGGGTTGAATTCCACAATAGTTGTCTTAATAGTTTTTGGGAGTTTCGATTGGCCAAGGTTTCTTCTCCATACCCTTATTGAATATCCGCTTTTTATTTAATTTAACGTTTATTTTTGTGCAGAATATAAAAAAAAAACTTGATAAAACCGTATACATATGAAATCACATTTAAGAGAGCTTCCAATTTTTGAAATGTGTTATTGAAAGACTGATTTTGGCACATTGTGCTACAAAATTCTACATTCTATCAGTTTATCTAAAAAAAATTGACCATGTTAATATTTTATCGCTTTTTGCGATATGTACATTTCATAATACAACTAGTGCGTTTAAATCCGAATTAAAATTTCTGCCGAAAGCAAAATGACCGAGGTAGTTATTTCCAGACAAGTGACCATCGAAAACCAAATTTCAATCAAATTATTCTAAGGCGCGAGTGTGTGGAATTTAGATTAAACACACTTAAGCGTTTGAGTAACTATTGTATTAAATCACTTGTTACATAATAATTTGAGGCTATGGTCGGTAGCAACGGCAGTCAAACATCATATTGTGTTAGGATCAAACCGCTAAAGCTAAGGTCTCCCAGTATAATCAAAATACTATTGACGCCAAATTAAAAAAAAATTGGAGCTTGATGTAATTGAATAATTAAAAAGTGGTTTTTTTCTCCGGTGTTATTAGTACCGAAGCAAAAAGAAAGAGATCGATTTTACAGAGGAGAAATATTTTTAACCCAGATACAGCTACTGTCCTTTTAAAAGAACACGAGCTTTTATTTTTGTACTGAAAGTTTGGCTACCATTTGAGAGATGTCGCTACCAGTATCGTATGAATAGGAAGCGGCCATAATCAGGTGATTTTTGTTTCTGTGAATTTCAAAACGATAAGCTTGTGGCAAATGCTTTTTCAAACCGAACTTTTTTAACGTGTCATGGATCATTGGATGTAAGTTTTTTTATTACTTTTTGTAAATATGTTGACTAAAACTGCTCAGTTGTTGCAAATATACAAATATTATTGTTACCTGCCACGCGCCGTACACATAACCTCAACTCTTTTGTCAAAAAATGGGCTCCAATAATACTGTCCTTTTAAAAGGCTAGTAGGATAATGTCGATACCAATTTAAATTTTTACAGTAATAAAATTTGTATAAATTTAACGTTTTGCGGAAATATGAAGGTCGGTAGTAAACAAAATTACTAAATGCACATTTTATCTAGGCGTCCCTTGAAAATTCATGAGCTGCTAGAGGAGCTGGAATATCAAGGTGATATTTCCCTTATCCCAGATGGTATTGTATTTTATCCTCCTGATAATGTTAACGGCAATATAACCGATGAAGATTCAGGGGACGAGGATAATGTTACAATGAATAATTTGCCAGGACGTCAGCTACGTTCCAATGTAGAAGTAGTATTTGATAAAGAGGCAACTGATGATTACTCTGACCCGGATGATCTGCCCTTATCGACATTTTTTACAAAAAAACGAAAAATATCAAAACTTAATATAAAGAACCTATCCTGGAACAAACAAGACCTTCGACCAAAGAATTTCCAAGAATTCGCTATTCTATCTGGACCGAAACATAATTTAAGCCCTTTGGAACAGTTCAAGTGCTTTTTTGATGAAGAAACTTACATATGTATGCAGCTCAAAAAAATGAGGCGGGTGATATAAATATGGACGAGATGAGATGTTTTATAGGAATATTGATCCTTAGCGGGTATGTGGTTTTACCACGGCGTCATATGTATTGGGAAAATTTAAGCGATACAAATAATGAACTTGTTTCGTCCGCAATGCCATGGGATCGTTTCAATTTCATCATGAAGCACTTGCATTGTTGTGATAATAACAACCTAAACAAATCCGATAAATTTACGAAAGTTCGTCCGCTAATAAATACAATGAATAAAAAGTTCATCGAATTTTCACCACTTCAAGAAAACCATAGTATCGATGAGTCCATGGTTCTTTACTATGGGCGACATACATGTAAACAATTTATAAGAACTAAGCCCATAAGATGGGTATATAAGTTTTGGACTGCCACGACCCGATTGGGATACATAACTTGGGTAGATCTCTATAAAGGCTCATCTACGACTTTTCCCGATAGTTATAAAAGTTTGGGTTTAGGGTCGAGCGTAATACTTCAATATGCGGACGTTCTACAATTTCATTTTCCAAATATGCCATTTCATCTCTACTCTGACAACTTCTTCACGAAAAATGCCAGGTTGCATTACACCCTAAGGACTGTTTGAGGTCATACCACAATCAATAGTTTTGTTTATTTCATAGTAACTCTTCTTATGTTTTTTATAGTACTTACATGTTAATAAAATATAAAACACTTCTTAAAATTATTTTAGTATCCCTTAATCCTACTGTCCTTTTAAAAGAACACCTATATTTTTGAAAAAAAATTAATCCATTTCTTTTGTTTTACGAGAACTAATTTTTTTGTAATAGGTTTAGTTTATTATTACTATTCATTTAACCAATATCCCTAAAAAACACAGCAGTATCTGGGTTAAAGTAATAAGTTAAAAAAGCAGAAGTTTCATTCTTGAGTAACTTCATCATGGATACATAATTTACAAGCTGCCCATGCTTACTATACAAAAAATTGCATTATACAGGGTGGGCCATTAGTGCGTGTGTGGCAGATTGTAGATTTATTTAGGAATATTTCTAAAGTTTGCTGGCTACAAACCTAAAACATTTTCACTTGAATCGCAAAGTGTATACAGGGCGATTTATATCAAAGTTGCATTTTTTTAAATAGAGCCCCTGTATATTGTTGCATATCTGGATTCCTTAGTCAATTCTAGTGCGACTTTATGCATCATACATGGTACCTAAAACGAATCGTTTAGTCCCAATTCGTCATTTTTACAAAAAGTAGATGTGTAAAAAAATTAAATATTGGTGTGATCACAAAACTTAGAAGGCCGTGACTCTGCGATATTACTAGACATGAAATGTACTAGCGTAAACCGGACGGGCAAATCCGAATTCTTCTTGTGTTTAGAGAAATTACTGTGTTAATTTAGAAAAATTCAATCAATGGTAACTTGATTTTTTCAAATGGAACGGCCATTTTTTCATTTTTGCATTAAATGCCGGGTTTTTATCTTTCTAACGATATAAATTTGTCTGTATCTATCTTCGCTAGATTTCTTTTAATTTCAAAATTTCTGATTAATTTGATGTATTTTTCAATTTTTAGTTTGTATTATCTAGTAACCCATGAAAAGTAAACAAAAAACTATTCACAGTATAAAACAGTAGAAAAATACATAAACACAAAAAACAAAATTACATTTCTCGTCTAGTAACATCGTAGAGTCATGGCCTTCTAAGTTTTGTGATCACAGAGATATTTAGTGTTTTTAGAAATCTACTTTTTGTAAAAATGACGAATTGCGGCTAAACGATCCATTTTAGGTACTATGTGTGATACATAAAGTTGCACTAGAATTGACCACGGAATCCAAATATGAAATAATATATAGGGGGTTCCATAAATAATGCAACTTTGATATAAATCGCCATGTATAAACTTTGCGATTCGAGTGAAAATATTTTAATTTTGTAGCCTAAAAGATACCCCATCAATAAACTTTAGAAATATTCCTTAATAAACCCAGAATCTTCCACCCACGCACTATTGGCCCACCCTGTATAATGTTTGATGCTTCTAAAGAATTTTCAAAAATGGAAGAATTTACTTTATTTTTGGAAATGCTATTATGATTAATAGAGAAACGTTAAACAGTATATAATGCTACTGTTTAGTGTATTTATTTAAAATGAGCGGTTTCTAATTTATATATACATGATAAAGCTACTCAAGAATGAAAATTGTGTTTTTTAACTTATTAGTTTAATAATATTCTTCCTACCTAAGGAAAACAAAAATTTTGAAAACTAAGTTACTTCTCGTACGATCGATTTTGTATAAATTATGGAGCCTTAAATAAAATAAGAGTGAAAGATACATATCCACGCCCATATATCTAAACAGAGAAAAGCACACAGTCTACAAGAAACTTCAAACGTGCTTCACGTAACCAAAAATTCTGAACAAAAACTACCTGCTTTGAAACTTTGACAAACCCTTAGTTTAGAATTTATAAGACCGCTTGCTTGCTCGCCTTACGAAAATACACAAGTTCTCGTAGTAGTTCTCTTACTAAATACTCTTTTGTTTTCGGTTCAGTCTACTTTTGCTACGACTACGTCTATTCTTTGAGGCGAGCATTTGCTTAATGTCGGGTGTTTCCAAATGTATAAATATGTAATAATATTTAAGAGCACCAATGTAAATAGAGTAACCATTTTATAGGAATTAGTTTTGTTGTTAGAACCACTCAGAATGAGGTCATGGGGTATTTTCCTTACATTATAAATTTTGGGCGCATATCGGGAAATTACGTGATCTAAATAGCAATAGTGATGATGAAGTACGATTTCCATTCGAAAAGTTAGTTCAAGAGCGCTTAAGGGAACTTTATATCAGAAGGCATTTTTTAACTTTTCAACATCCTAAGAATAAAATAGTAAAATATATAACCTAAGACGTAGTAAAATACAGGGTGTAAGATAAAGTATGGTGGAGAAAAAAACTAAATCGAGCTTAGCACATCATATTAACACAATACTTTGTACAAAACAGCCATACTCAAAAAAGTGTGGTCACTGTACGCATAAGAAAGGTAGTGAATTAGGAAAGAGACATACTCTAACACCTCGAGAGACGCTAAAAATTTACTCATTTGTTAAGGAGGGGAGGAATAGTAACGGCCCGAATTTCAAATACCCTTATGAATATGTAAACTTTCACCATTATCACATATAATAAAATACTTATCTTTTGTGGGTTTTTAAATGGTGTAGTTATTACTACAGACGAAGATAACTGTAAGTGTTATCGAAATGTTTAGATTGTATAATTTAAACTACACCATTAAAAACCCCCAAAAAAAACAAGTATTTTATTCAAATACACTTGTTTATTTTTATACTTCTCTTTTATACCGTGCGAATGCAACAAATCATACATAGAAGAGAGTAATAGAACAATCAAAGTTAGAATACAGGAACATAAGAATAACATCTGCAAAGGCGAAATAATTAATCCAATGGGATAACATACAGATAGTGGCAAAGGACGAGCACACAACGTACATAGCACTGACAGAAAATTCGATACGCCAAGTCATTGTAAAAATGAAACCCATATGGATGTCAATAATACACGAAGAGCTTAGGCGTAATATACTTGCGCAATAGGTTACTGCGCAACAAGCGCCATAAACGACTGCGCAACTACAAAAAAAGTTCTAAAAATATATATTGAATTACTCAGGGAAAGGTATCAGGCTTGTAAGTGAAAGGTTGCAAGTTCGAATCCGAGAGTAGTCAAGTGCTTGACAAAAAACAGAAATAAATAAATTCGACTCAAGTGTGAAAACAGTCCTTTCTCAGCACTAAGCCTGATGATGGAAGCAGAGTCCGCTTCTAAAACGTCGCGCTATAAAAACAAAGACTGTAGAAATGGACCGATTAACTTAACGAATATGAGATCACTGTTACAAAACACTAGAAATACATAAATAATTTGTTGCCTATGAAAAATGTTCACCTTTATAAAGTGTTTAAATAATATCACCTTCAGTGACAACTTGAAAGAATTTGTTGAATGTAAATAGAACGACATTTTTTTATTAAAAAGGGCCACCGTAAGTAGAATGACAACTTTTCAGCAATTCTAGTCGCCACTATGCCCAATCGGAAAATTACGTAATTTAAATAGCAATAGTGACGATAAGTGCGATTTTGATTAAAAAATTAAGTGCATGAGAGGTTATGATGTGCAATAAAACAATGTTTAGGATGAAGCTCAACTTTACATTTCTGACAACGATTCTTATAGCATTTTTCACAGCGCTTTGTATTGCTTGGTGTATTATAAGATGATGTAATCCATGATATTTGGAGTACACGTGGAGCTCAATAGACTTTCAGCTAGAACTTTTCTTGTTGAGTTTTTAAAGGACTCGAGGATGGCAACTGCTAATGCTAAATGATCCAGTTTACCTCCATCGACTCTGTCAAGGCGCCACGAGTTTTGCGCGGTCATATCAACCGATTGACTAAATAGTGGAGAATAAAACTTTTACCACGGATTGAGGTTCTATATAAACGTTTGTTTTCATTTGCCCTATCAACACCACCCATATTTTCATTATATTCTTTTATAATGTTGGGCTGAGAAACATAAACGGTTTTCTTTTCTGTTTGGGAAAATCTTTAAACTTGAGTAGTTGGAAGTACTTCAGCATGGTTTGGGCCAATTGTAACTACACTATTGTCATGCTATTGACAAGACAACAGCGTTGTACTCAGAAGAAACAAAGTCAAAGGTATCCAGACTTTCCTTTTTTATATTTCGGTTAGTTTGAGGGACATTCTTTTCCGATGCGGTTATCCCGTATAGTTCCGGTTGCTTTATACCGCTTGTTTTAATTCCTGAAGAAGGGATAGCGACGCAAAAAAAATTGTCAAAATAGACGTGATGGGGCATTCCAGGGAAATGTTTCTCCAGCACGCCAACAAACTGCAGAACAATACTGGAGTCGTACTGCTTATATTTTAATTGAAGGCCCTTGGTATGGCTCAAACTACTCAATATATCCGAGCCTGCTGGCGACCATCCATAGTTTATAGCTCCAACCTATTGATTTTCCACGAATACATTGTTTTGTCGAACGTCGTCCATAATAAGGCACTATTGAATGATAAATGCTATGGTTGTCTTGAAATTGTGCTAAATTTATATATCGTTCATTCAGCATACCCACTAGCAGTCGAATTTGGGTAAACGTATCGGCTTTGTCAAGGTTCCAGTTATCGTTGCAATGAAAATTTTGCATTATATATCGAAATCTGTTTCTTGACATAACATTACAAACCAATGCATTGTTGGTGTCGTTTGAATTCTTCCAATACATCTTTCCTTGGCAATGAAACATAACCGTTCAGAAGTAATTTGCCGATAAAACAACAAATTTAATTTGCAGTTATGTAACCTTCTCTATTGTGTGATGTAGCGTATATATTCGAATAGCTAACAACCATATCAATGACTTCATGTGAAAAAAGTGAAAAAATCTATCAACCGTGGTTAAATTCCTTTTTTTATTGATATTAGTCCACCCAACGTTTTCTTTTGGTACAATATCGCCTTTTTTTTTCAGGAGAACATTGAAGTCTTCTTCCTAACTCTCTCGGTCTTGCTTCGTTTGACAAATCTTGACAACGGAAAATCATCTCACTGTCGAAGTCGATATTGGTAGGTAGTATTTCGTCGGGGTCAATCATAACTTCAGCTTCAGCTCGTAATTGGTTTCCAAGTAGGTTATGTTATGCCCACGTTATCTTCTTCTCCACTGTATTCATCTGTTTGATCGTTATTTGCATTCTCCGGAGGAAATATTTCCGGGTATATAGACATCCTCGTCTAAATTCTCAGCCCGTTCTAATAATTCGTTAAGATTGAATTGAGGGGTCTATTATTTTTTGTTTTTATATGGCGAGGTTTCGGAAGCAGACTCAGCTTTAGTAATCAAGCTTAGTCTTGAGAAGAAGTGACTTCGAACTTGAGTTGAAGTCATCTACTATGATTTTTCCCAAACACTTGGCTACTCTCAGAATTGAACTTTAGTACCTTTAGAGGGACCTTTACCGCTGAGCGACTGAGTAGTCAGATGTATATTTTTTACCCGTAGCCTATTGCGCCTAAGCTCTTCCCGCATTATTGGGATCCATATGGGTTTGATATCTACAGTATCTTGCTTTATTGGATTTTACGAATGAGCAGACTAATGTTATTTGACAACTACATAAGTCGCCATCTACATGAAAGTAGCCAAATTTTATTTTAAAAAACAAATTTTCTGCTGTTCTTTTAAAAGGGCAGTGGAATAATAGGTGAGCATAGTTTCCACAGATTTTGGCGCATTTTCTTTCTTTACTTAAGTAAACAAGAAATGCAATTTCGCAGCTATCACGAAGCTATACTTTCAATTAATCTCAGAATTTGAAGAAGTCCTGTAAATTTATAGCACAATACCTATGATGGGGTAACCGTGAAGCGCATTGTTTAAATATAGTGCTACAACAATGATACAAACCTGTCTCCAAATATGCGTCACCCACCTTTAAAATCACGAGCCGCCACTGACATTACGTTACAATAAAATCCATAACACTTGTTGACAAGCCGTCACAAATATACACAAATGCACAATTTTAAGCGATTTTTATATTCAAATTAGACCATTAAGAAGATAAAATTTAAATTTAAAATAAAATTGTGTTAGTTTTAACAAAAAACAACAAACTTACAACATTTTTGAAATTCAAAATTTCCATATTAAAACTTTTAATTATATTTATGCCACTTATATTGGCTAAGATATTATGCACAAACATAGTGGTTTCTGCAGTGTAGTTAATAAAACCACAAATAATACTTTTATTGATTGGCATCCCTTATTTATTCATAATATTTATTAAAATATTACGTTTGGAAATGTCAATTATTAGTTAATGAAAAAAAAATATTGATTATTACCTCTATTAACCATTCGACGAGCTGGACAAATGGAGAATAAACGGACATATCCTTGACCTTTTTAACCACCAAAACAGTTAATGGTGGTTTGTACCATGTAAGCCTTTGACTAGCGGGATCTTGAATAGTCCTATAAAAAATAAAATTTTACTGCGCGACTTGACAATATTTTAATTTCAAATCTAACCAGTATTGATAAAATTTAGGTTCCAAGTATTTGGTAATCTTTTCATCATTCGAAATATCTGTGCACTGTTCGTTTAAAATAATATCTCCTTTTGCCACCATTTTCAAAAATTTCAAATACACAATAAACACTTTTTAAAATAAATTTCACTTAGTACAACTCTGTTACATTTTAAGTAGTTTTGATTTTTTAATAGTAAAATTCGCGATTTTTTACATAAAAGATACATAGTTTTACGATATCATGAAATGAAATAAAAACAAAGCGAGGATTGTAAGTAACCGAAACAACCTTTAATACTAAAACTATAATCACTGGGGACTACATCAAAACACAATTTCCCCCACTTTTACATTAATAAATACGGTAAGTAGCGCTTATCAATACAAGCAATTTTATTCACAATTAAAACAAAATTAGTAGCGCCACAAACACTATAACGTTTTCGTATACAAAAAGTAAAAGAAATTTAGCGTCATATTTGTAAAAGAGAGAGAGATACGTAAATAACGAAGAAAAGTAGGCCAAGTCAAGTGAAATAAAAAAATAGAAATTATGAAATTACGTTACTGCTATTAGTAATTACACTTGATAGTTTTAATTATCGTAATGTTGTGAATTTAAAAATATTTAAACCTTGAAGGGTGCATTAATTTCTTGGAATACGGCCCTGACCAGCCACATTATATAAATTTAATAGCTTAGGTCATAGTAATGGCATTTCGAGTACGTTTTGCAAAATCGTTTTTTTTTCTCCTATTGACAACGTTAATTTCTTTCAGTTACGACATTTTTAGAAGAATTACCTAAATTAGTTATCAGTTGGAAAATAATTGATAATATAATTAATGTTTTATCAGTAATGGCTACTAAAAAATTAAGTACGACTTAATACTCAAGAGAGTAGAAATAAAATAATTATACAGGGTGTCTGTGAAAGGTTGGGAAATCTCGAAACTGGAGATATTAGAGTCCAAAATATATCGATTGAATCGAACAAACCTTAGTTCAAATATTGATAGGTAAACAGATACAGGGTGTCAAAGTTGTATTTTTATTTCCTTATTGTTTGAGAAATTTTTTAGATTTTGGCATGAAACTCGGTATATGGGGTTTTTTTGGTATGAGAAATAAGATTCTGCCCTTAATTTTGACCAGACTTGCAGAGGGCGCCACATACAGCATTATTTTAGTAAATAACCTGTCAGAAAATCTTTGCTATACCCTTATTCCTTATTGCTTGAGAAGTTTTTTAGATTTTTACTCTCAGCTCAAAGATTAATAAAAAGATTCATACATTACAAAAAGAATTTCAATTTTATTAGAAACTATTTAAATGAATACTGAATAAAATAGAAAAGTTAAAAGAAACTATTAACTAAAGAATAACTACACAAATTATTCAAAATGAGCACCACCTTGCCTAATGCACTCCCGAGCACTACGAACTAGTGATTGTTGCATCATCCATAGTATTTGAACGTTGCTCTTTATTTCCTGGGCACGGTGGAACATTCTTTGCCGTAGTTCATTTTTGGTTTCCACGGGAGTATTATAAACACGTTGTTTCAATTCACTCCAGAAGAAGAAATCCAAAGGATTTAAATCCGATGATTTAGGCGGCCAGGACACAGGTCCTGATCAGCCTATCCATCAGTCTGGATATACTTTATTTAATTGCTCTCTAACTAATAAGCTAAAATGAGGTGGAGCATCATCGTACAAAAACCATATGTTCATGCGTGTTTGCAATGAAAGATCTTCTAACAGTTTGGGTTTCTTCAAGAATTCCTAAATATCTTTGGCCATTTAGTCTAGGTGGTAACTCAACAGGTCCTATTACATAATGCCCAATTATTCCTACCCATAAATTAATTTGAAGTTGTACTTGATGCCGGGTTTGTCTTATACCGTGAGGGTTTTCCTCTGCATAAATGTGTAGATTATGCGAGAAATCCAGCTTCGTCCGAAAATAATATTAAGCCAGTAAATTCATTATCTTGGTTAAACCTCTCTAAGAGCCATGTAGAAAATTCTACTCTTGCAGTGTAGTCATCCACGCTTAAAGCTTGTACTTTTTTAATGTGGTATGGATGCAGCAGTTGCTCTCGAAAAATGCTGTTTACTGTACATTTTTAAACCTGTAATTCGTGTGCTACATTCCTAACACTAATTGTAGGATCTGCAGCGACAGCATCCAGAACATTTTCTTCCAATTCAACTATACGTATAGTTCTGGGAACTCCACCATGTCGGGCCATATTTGGCATAAAACTACCTTCAAAAAGTTAATGTTAAATGTAATTTCACATCCCCCAATACATTGGAAAGTGTTTGAATTGGGCAATTGTCTATTGGGAAATATTTCGGCGTACGATCTTCGAGCTCTTAAAGCATTAGATCGTGCCAACCCATACATTAAATGCATATCAGCATGTTCGACAAAGGTATACTCCATAACGGTTTAAGTTTAGAACAAAATTTTAACTGATAATTATTAGTGACACTGAAGGTAATCTTACAATAAACGTTAGAAACCATAGCAGCACTATGCAGATGTTTTTCAGAGTAACTTGACTTATGTTAAAAAAATATGTAGTACACTGAATTCAAAATGTATTAATACGTTTAAAAGCAAATATCTCAGAAACTATTAAATTTAAACACTCCTGACAAGTACATCTTTTTTGGAGAGAAAGGATGAGAGATTAAGATTTTTCAATCAATTATTGCATACAGGGTGGAGCAAAGATTTTCTGACAGGTTATTTAATAAAATAATGCTGTACGTGGCGCCCTCTACAAGTATGGCCAAAATTAAGAACAGAATCTTATTTCTCATACCAAAAAACCTCCATGTTCATACAAAAATCTAAAAAACTTCTCAAGTAATAAGGCAAAATAGAAAATAAAATTACAACTTTGACACCCTGTTTCTTTTTACCTATCAATATTTGGAGTAAGGTATGTTTGGTTCAATCGATATATTTTGGGATCTACTATCTCCAGTTTCGAGATTTCCCAACCTTTCACAGACACCCTGTATATTTTATGCATTTGGATACATAAAATGTTTACGTAAATAAAGTAAACATTCCCAGTTTGTCCAAAATGACCCATCTTTAACCATAATTTTAGACCGATTTTAGACAATAATGGACAATGCTACAATAATCATAAATGGGGGTGCAAGTTTTAGCTCAAGCCAGCATCTCCACAGTATGAATCGATGACTATGAACAAATTAAACTATACTATAATTTTAGACTACTCATTTGGCGCATCACCCATTTTTTCTAGCAACCCCTAATGGTTAGTTAATTTTACCTTCATAGGACTTCTGTCATAGTCATTGAGATATACAGGGTATTTAAAAATGATTGCGACAGTTTTGAATATAAAACTATTTCCTCTAAGCACTCTACGATGAGTTTAAACGCCTTCAAAGGAGATGGAAAAAATAAGATATACATTATTTTATTACTCGAAAACTATCAGTTTTACGGTAAAATCTAAAGAGTTGAAAAACTTTCTAAATAAATTAGAGCGACCATTTTTATATGAAAGAATCCTCTTAATTTTCGACAAGAAACCTTTTTCACAATCCTTTAAACACCCGGTATTTAACCCATAGGTTCTTCTTGAACAGGGATAAAAAGAAATCCTTATCGGATTAAAACTGCTATAATTTCAGATTAAGTACCTAATATGCAGCGGATTATTCTTGTCAACCCGCATTAAGCTAATTCAAATACAGTATGTCCATTTAGTGTGTAGTTTAAATGGTCAATAACAACTCAGGTGAAATAAAAATACTAAGTACAAAAGCTTTACAGGCTTATAATGTACATGATTTTAAAAATATTCTTAAATGTGTAGGGCCAACCAAACATACATTATACTCATTCTGTCCTTTAGTCTAGTATTCCGTTTTAATATACTATATTGAAAATATCAAGAGTTACGATCATGTTCTCTGTTCAAACCGTGTCTGTTTTAACGCTGCCCGGAGGGAAATGTATGGTATAAAACAGTGTACCAAAATTATACGTCAATAAAGTAAGCAACACACTTTAAAAAAAAATTATAACAAATTTAGACTAATTTTAAACAATTAAGGACCACAAATAATAAAATTTTTGACCGGCTCGTATAAAGCACTACAATAAAATCAAAAGCGGGAGCGAGCTTGAACTAGCACCCAAGGATATAAATAAATAATTCTGTATTACAAGTGTTTTGTAACTGTGGTTTCATATTAGTTGAGTTGATCGGCCTATTTCCACAATTTTTGCTTTTTGAGCACGACGCTTCGGAAGCGGACTCTGCTTCCGCCATCAGGCTTAGTCCTGAGAAGGACTGTTTTCGCACTTGGGTCGAATTCACATGTTACATAATTTTTTCTGAAGCACTTGACTACTCTCAGATTCGAACTTGGTACTTTTCACTTACTAGTCTGACACCTTTACCGCTGAGCCACTGAGTAATCCAATATATTATTTTTAGAATTTATATATATACACACACACACACACACACACACACACACACACACACACACACACACACACACACACACAATATATATATATATATATATATATATATATATATATACATAACTTATATATGAACTTTTTCGTGGTTGTACAGAAGTTTATTGTGCATGTTGTGTCGTAACTTATTGCGCAGGTGTATTGCGCTTAAGCTCTTCGCGCATTATTGGAATCCAGATGGGTTTCATTTCCACACTAGCTTGGCTTATTGGATTTTCTGCTAAAGTTTCCGACGAGTTGTCACAATGGAATTGGAGTCTGAACAAAAAGTGAATGTACTTGTACACAAGAATAACAACACTTTCACGACGTACAGGAAACCTACCCACACGGGGAGGTACCTACACTACAACTCCAATCACCACAAAAACGTGAAGTTAGGCGTGGCTAAATGCTTGTACGATAGAGCGAAAACAATATGCTCAGACCTGAACAAAGAAAAAGAAAATATCGCTAAAACACTCAAAGAAAATGGCTACTGCGATCTAACACCTAACCTAAACAGGGAAAAAGAAGAACATAAATACACAGCGATAATACCATAAACACAAGGTACCTCAGACAAAATACGAAGGATAGGCAGCAAACACAAGATATGCCTTCAAATCGTCCAGAACGCTCTGGGGAATACTAACCAAAACCAAACCACACAATGAAGATCAGAATTCCAAGAATTGTCTATACAACCGACCATGCGAATGCGGCAGAGCATACATAGGAGAGAGCAGTAGACCACTCAAAGTGACAACACAGGAACATAAGAACAACGTCCGCAAGGGCGAAACGGAGAAATCTAGAATCGCCAAACATGTCTGGAACGAAGACCACCGCATCCAATGGGACAACATCCAGATAGTGGCAAAGGACGAGAACACAACTGGTCGGAAACTCAAAGAAGCCACATACATCACACTAGCAGAAAATCCAATAAGCCAAGCTAATGTGGAAATGAAACCCATATGGAATCCAATAATCCACGAAGAGCTTAAGCGAAATATACCTGCGCATTAAGTTACGGCCCAACATACGCAATAAACTTCTGCGCAACCACAAAAAAGTTATATATATATATATATATATATATATGTTCCAAAAAATATATATTGGATTACTCAGTGGGTCAGCGATAAAGGTGTCAGGCTAGTAAGCGAAAAGTACCTAGTTCGAATCTGAGAGTAGTCAAGTACTTGGGAAAAAAATCATTACATATGAATTCGACTCAAGTGCGAAAACAGTCCTTCTCAGGACTAAGCCTGATGACGAAAGCAGTCTGCTTCCAAAACGTCGCGCTCAAAAAGAAGAAACTGTGGAAATAGGTCGATCAACTCAACTAATAAATGAATAACTATTAACGATTTAGCTATACCATAATTTTAGAGTAACCATTTGGCGATTTTTTCTATCAACCCCAGTGGTTATGTCCACCCCCATCATATTAATAATATAGAATCAGATTCAAACCGGATAAAAGTCATAGCTATAATTTCAGACTGATTCTGGAAAATTATGAACCACAAAAATAAATTTCTTGACGAACTGCTGTAAAGCGCTAGAATAAAATCAAAAGCAGGATGCTAGAACCACCCACGGTATAAATCGTTTAACAATTTACACTATACCACTATACCATAATTTTAGACTAACAATTATGAATCATCCATTTTTTCTATTAACCCCATCATATCGAAAATACTACAAAAATAGATTTTTTTCTGTCCCACCATATGAGGTAATTAATTCCAATACAATGTGCCCATTAGTATGTAATTTAATTGGTCAATAACTACTGTCTCGTGGTGTGATTTTATCGGTTACTGGCCGTTAGTTGCGAAGTTATGAATTATTTATTAATACAGGGCTTCTGAAATATAGTATAAGTTGAACTTGATAACACATAATTTTTTTTGGGAAGCTTTCAGATTGTAACTTTTTTTTTGTCTTTTACGTATTTGGAAAGTATACGAAATTCTTACAAATGGTAGTCGCATTTAAAACCTTTATTCTGAAAACGAAATATAAGTTTTGGTTTGTTTATTGGCATCGAGAGGCAGTAAAATCCCTTTTATTAAGTTTGTAAATTTTGTCAATAAGCATTGTCGCCGAAATTGCGCCGTTGGAAAATTACATATCATATTAAAATTGTTACTTTGTATTCAAATATAGTGTAGAAAGCATATACCTATCGCAGTTTTTAAACTGTTCTAGGGGACAGGTTGGCGGGAGTTTTCGATAAAATTGTTGGTCTTAAACAAAGAGTTTCACTTTTAGATATGACGAGTTAAGGGTAGTATCGTAATGAAATCATCAACTTACAGGATATTGATTACATTGATAGCACCCGCTTGTTGCGGAGTGTTTTCTTGGTGATGCAATTTTCCCGTTGGCTTTCGTGTTTAGTTCGCTTTGGCGCGTATTAAAAATTTTAAGTAATCCTTTTTATGAGTGGTTAATTAATAGGAAGGGGAATAAGAGTTCAATTTGTCGGTAAGTGATTTATGCACGACAGAGACTCTTAGTGCAGACGCAGAGGCGTTAATAAGTTACCGTTACCACCACTGGTGAATTATCGCGGAACGGCGTTGCCTTAAATCCGTATTGAAAGAACTTCCGTGAGTAGTGACAGTTTTCCACAAGCAACCCTTTGAAGGGATTTTATTGTGTCGTTCAACCAACACGTGATTGATTTATCGGTAAGTGCGCTTTGTCAAAAGGAGCTTGTCGAGGATCCAAGAAGAAGATGTTGAGCGTTAATTATAGTGCTCTCCCTGTTCTTTGGAGTAGTTATCGCTTAATAATATAGACCGCAAGGTAACCGTACAACCAAATGAGATATTAATTATCCGCGATTCAGACATTGAATTGACGCCGCTTTCCTTCTCGAGGTGCGTCATACTGGGCGATTCGAACGTAGTTACAACGCCGATCACATTGCCAAAGCCGCTGCAGGGTTCACCCTTTGGGTTTTCACCAGGTGGCTGTATAACGAAAGGGGGTAAATTAAAGGAGCCAATTGATGTATGTAAAGGATGATCAAATGCGTTCATATTGTTGCTGTGTGTTGACAATTTTTAATTAAGTATTGTGTGTTTTTTGTATGTGCAGATTATTTGTAAGATTTAGAGTAATTTAGTAAAGGCAGACGTTGAAACTAGATAGTATCACTGCATTTTAAATAAATGAAGTAATTTAATTTGTGTGGAAAACCAATGTAACGACTGTTTCGAAATCTCTGAGGTGGTTTATTTACAATACATATTTATAGGTTAAAGAACTTGTTGTTTTTTTAATGTGAATCCGGACGTGAACCCCGTTTCTTATACAGCACATTAGTTACGCGCATATTAAGTGTTTGTTTTTTATATACATGAGATAATCGAATCAACGTCAATACTTTTTTGTTTGTTTTGAGTAAAGTAATTATGCTCGAGAGATCATCAATTGATTATTTTAATTACAACGTAACATTGAACGAAAGATACGTTAATGCATTATTTTCTGAATTTCAGTATATTTTGCAGCGAATTGATTGATATAATTTCAAGTGGTTGTGAAAATTGATTTAAAGTGTTTTCTTTTCTTAGAATTCTAATTTCATTGAAATTAAGTAAAGTAACGTAACGACAAAATCATTGTTTTTTAATCAGATTAGTAACGGAATTTGCGACACGTAATTATTTAAGATAAACGTGCGATACTTTAGTAGTGTTACAGATATAGCGAAGATCTGCAAGTCCCACGACCACCTGTGATTAAGTCCAAAGGTAAGCGAGTTATTTGGATACTTAGACGAGCTGTAAACCTTCGTAGTCGGCATTTCAACCCCGATTGTGTAACTTCAAATACTCTGGCGCCCTTTCCTGTTTTATGTCAACCCCAACCCTTGCTGTGACTTATTTAAGGCAAGCTATCCTACTGTACGCAAAATTAAGTAACACTTTACCCACCCCCAACAACTGAGCAGTCGAGCAAACCCCCAATTTTACCAATTTGAACTCAAACTAGCAACTCGGGGTATGAATGGATAACTACATCATAATTTTAGACTAAATTTATACTAACCATTTGGCATACAACGCATTTTTTCTATCAATCCCAATGGTTAAATTCGCCCCCATCATATCAAAAACTGGAATCATGTTTACACCGATAAATTATTGTTATAATTTTAGACTAATTGAGTAAAACACAATTAGCTCCCATTGAGCTAATTCCAATACAGTGTGTCCGTTTCCTGTGTAAGTTAATTGGTCAAATACTACTCTCAGGAGACATACAAATATTAATAACAACATTTTTACCTGGTGATAAAGTAGATACTCAGTGACATGGAAATTGCAACACCAAGAAGGGGTAGGAATTTTTTGACCAAACTTGACAGGAAAGTTTAACTACTAAAAGGTAGCAATTGATTAAAATTTCATTCATATGGATCAAGTGGTAATAGCTTATCTGACAGTTTGTTCAATTTTTTCGAACAATTTTGTCAGTTGTATATTGTGCGAGATTGTGTTCAGTTCTATATTGTTTTCACTTGTGACTGTTTGCTCTGAGGGTGTGATCATGCCTAGAGAGTGCACCAACATGGAAATTACCGCCCATTAAGCGAATTCGACAGAGGTCGTATTGTTGGCTTGCGCGAAGGTGGTTTTTCGTTTAGAGAAATCGCAAATCGCCTTAACCAGAACCAAACCACCATCATGCTCTGCTATCAGGCATTGACTAGAAACAATCAGGAGGCGAAGAAGAACAAATGAGGTACAGGACCGCCATCTTCAACTTATGGCAACAAGAGACCGATTGTCAAGTACCATATCAATTGCCGATCAATGGTGGTTAGCTAACGAAGGTCGTCCTGTAACCTTCCGAACGGTTTACCGCAGAATCAGCTTTCGGCTTACAATCTTATCGGCCACATCTTGTGTTACCACTAACGGCTCAACATCGACGGCAACGTTTGGAGTGGTGTAGTTGCGGTTGCACTGGAACCAAGAGTGGCATATGGTGGTGTTCACTGATGAATCCTGATTCTGTTTGGGGATGCATGATGACTGTATGAGAGTCAGAAGAAGACGTGCGGAACGTCGAAATGTTGAATTTTCTGTTGGGAGACATGTGCACCAAACTGTAGGGATTAAGGTATGGGGTGCTATAACTTATGGGAGTAGGTCTCGTTTGGTATTCAACCGAGGCAATATGAAAGCCCAAAGATATATGGATGAGGTGGTAGAACCCCATATTTTTCCATTTCTTCACTCACTTTTGCAGCAGGATAATGCCCGTCCCCATAATGCAAGACGTTCTTTGGACCGATTCGCAGAGGATAATGTTAATCTCTTGCCGTTTCCACCCAGATCTCCCGACCTTTCGCCCATCGAGCATTTTTGAGACATTATGTGGAGAAGACTGAGAATCTTGCAGTATCCTACGCAGACGCGAAAACGGTTAATCTGGCAGAATTTTTCAAGAATACCTTTTTGAAGCCATACTAACTGAAAAAGCTAAAACCATTCGAAAAATTAACAAAAATAATGAAAATAAAGCTTTGCAAGTGCGCGTAGCGCCGCCCTCGGCAAGGAACTCCGCCGACCGATACCGTAAGAAAAGTTTTAGTATTGATAGTAGTTAAATTACCAAAATTAAAGGATTGGCATACTATGATCCCTGCGATATAAAACAAAAACCACCTTTCGTCACTGCCAGTTAATTTTACACCATCATATATCGAATATATTAAATATACGAAACCGAAACCGGAACTTCATAGAACGTTTGTTATAGCCAATACGATATACATGGTGTTTAAAAATAATTGCCACAAATTTTAGGCGTGATTTAACTATAATTTTAGACCCATTTTACACAATAATGGACACACAAATGTATAAGTAGCTCAGGTAAAGTGCTATAATAACAACATCAAAAATGGGGGTACTTGCTTGAGGTTAAGCTAGCACTCCCACGGTATGAATTGATGACTATTAACAGTTTACACTATACCATCATTTTAGGCTAATCGTTTGGCAACCGCCAATGGGTAGTTAATTTTAGCCCATCATATATCGAATATATCAAATACACGGAACCGAAAAAAAACCAGGACTTCATAGAACTTTTGTTATAGCCAATGAGATATACAGGGTGCTTAAACATGATTACGACAAATTTTAGGAGTGATTCGTTGTTGAAAATTAAAGAGGGGTCTTTCATATAAAAACGTTTCCTCTGGCCCCTCTCCGATGAGTTTTCATTTATTTTCGCAAAATTAAAGAAACAGAAATAATTTTGGATGGATGTATTATTATTAAGAAAAGGTAGCTTTTGAGTGAAGTTGTGCTTCTGCCCTACTATTACAAGGGGTATAAGCAACCACTATGATATGTCTCATAAGTTTTTAACGGTAGAAAAATGTATAATAAAAAAACACATGTAACGCAATTTTTATTTTCAATAAAAATATCTAGTAGGTTGCTGTCCTGTAGTGTCAATATTTTGTAGAAAGTACAAGGCTGTTTAAAGTCGGTGTTTACTGATATAATATCTTATACTGGTATTGATATTTTACTTTTGTCATGTTTGATATAGTTTTAATTTATGGAAATTAAAAATTGCGTTGCTACATTTTATTTATTCCTCGAAAACTATTAGCTTTACGGCAAAATCTAAAGACTCAATGAACTTTCTAAACAAATTAGGACAACCACCCAAAATTTTTTATTATCGTTTTTTGCCTTTAATTTTAAGAAAATAAATGAAAAGCTTATATTTCCTTCCCCTTTGAAAACGCTTAATTCATCAAAGAGGGCCTAGAGGAAACATTTTTACATGAAAGAACCCTCTTAATTTTCGACATGGTTGATACTAAATCGGCGCGTGAATCGCCATCAATTTGTTCTCCGCAATAAACCCCAAACCCTGGAGAGTTGCGAGCAAACAAATCAATTAAACACAATTATTAAGTAAATAAAGGTGCGAACTGTTATCAACAACGAGTTTGAATAAGTTACGGATAAGACAAAGCTGGATTTTATTAGACAGCATTCAAGTGACTTAAGAAAAGTTCGATAGTACGGGGAAAAGCCAAGGTCCGACGGATCGACAGGCCGAAGGTCTTTTCCGTGGCGTGCTGTTGATAAGATACCAAGGACACGCTATAAAATTTTGTCAAAATTCGTAAATAAATTTTGGAAACAAATCTAAAATGGCAGATTTTGAAAAAATAGAGAAACTGTTCCAAATGTAAAAGATGAAATGACAAAAATTAACGAGAGGGTTGGAGGTATCTACCAGGAAATAAAAGCGGTAAAAGCTGATAATGATTACTAAAGTCGAAGGTCATAAGCCAAGAGGAGAGGTGAGAAAAAAATAATAATAAAAGGGATTGAGGATAAGGGTGATGAGAAAGAAGTAGAATTCAGAGATAAAATAAAAAGGGTCATGGATAAAATTGAAGTGGTAATTAATAACGAGACGGATCTAAAGGAAGTAAAGAGACTAGGGAAGTACAACGAAGGAAAGTTAAGACCAATCCTAATATCAGATATTCAGGAAAAAATCAGAACTGAAGTTTTTAAAGAGGCTAAGATACTCCAGGGCACAAGCTTGTGGATAAGTCAAGATTACCAAAAACAAATCCGAGAAGAGAAGAAAGCCCTGATCGAACAGATGAAAGAAGCAAGGAAACAAGGCTATAAAGCGGTAATAAAATATAACAAATTGATAGTCGACAACTCAGAAGAAAGGTCACAAGAAAGAAACCCCCTGTACGACCAGCTAAGGAAAATAACAAGGACAAGTGGGCAAAAAACTAAAGTACAACTTAGACAAAGATGAGAAGGATAACGACATTGGAAATGGACAAGTAAATGAATCTGGAAGATGTCAAGAAAAGGACAAGAGGAGAAAGCTCAACTAGCAACATGGATTGTAAGAGGTACCTATACGGCAGGAGGACAAACGTTTGTCAAGATCATCTACTGTCATCCCAAAAATTGGAAGTTAAATTCCGTTATACAGGGTGTTTGCTACGGTGGTACAATAACTTAATATTTCGGTTAGCCATAACTCAATTTTTTTTAATGGAACACCCTGTATTTTGTAAGTGATTCAGATAGAGAAATAAATTCTCTTTCGATTTTATATTGAGTTTCCTATACCTAAAGTTGACACTTTTTAAATTATTGCAGTTTTAAGAATAACAGGACCGTGTTATGCGAATTGTAATTTTAGAAGGCTATGTTAAATATTCCGAGAGTGTCATTTCTGCATATTGCAAGATTATCATAAAAAAAAACAAGTTGGTCAAATTTTTATTACAAAATTTTAACATCTACATAATGAAATTAATAGAAGAAATACCAGAGCAATTTACAATAAGTGTTCAAACACACCGCCATTTTGTTGCAGGCACAGTTGAATTCGTTCCGTTCGTTGGCAAAAAGCATGACGAATTCTCTCTTCCATATCTTCGCTAGTAGTTGGAGGAGTTTGGTACACAATGTCCTTTATAGAGCCTCAAAGGAAAAAATCTAGTACAAATAGCTCTGGAGACCTAGCAGACCAGTTCTGTGGACCACCTCGTCCAATACAGCGTCAGGGAATCTAATATTTAAAAAATTTGGAACATTCAGTGTATGACTTGCATCAACATTTTGTTGAGAAATGTTTCGAGTGGACGGTTGAGGATTTTCAACCACTGCAGCAACAACTATTAATGTGTTTTCCTCATTGGTTACATGTATTGCACGCTACCTGTTGTTTCAAACCTCCCTTTGAATCTTTCGAAGCAAACTTCAGGTGAGTGTTTTCTGTCAGGATACTTCTGAACATAGCTTCGGGATGCAAGAAGACAGTTTCGATCACATTCTCCTGATGCATAGATCATATCAATACAGTCTGCCCTAGAAAAAATCATTCTGATGCTCAAAACAGTGATCTTATGCAGCACAACACACAAATGCTAATATACTGCGAATTAATATGACAGATAATTGTTTTTGTTTTTTTGTGGTTGCGTTCACAGCCCTCTAAAAAATTACAATTCGCATAATACGGTCCTGTTATTCTAAAAACTGCAAAAATTTAAAAAGTGCCAACTTTAGGTATAGGAAACCCAATATAAAATCGAAGGAGAATTTATTTCTCTATCTGAATCACCTACAAAATACAGGGTGTCCCATTAAAAAAATTGAGATATGGCCTATCGAAATATTAAGTTATTGTACCACCGTAGCAAACACCCTGTATAACGGAATTTAACTTTTAATTTTTCGGATGGCAGTAAATGATCTTGACAAACGTTTGACAAAATATTTTTAATTAATCTGTCACAGTCATGTGACCGCTGCCAATTTTAATTGTGGTGTTTGCATGCGTCATATTTTTCCTTAGAAGTTGAATAACCCTGTAACGTCTAACCCTAATTTAAAAAAAAACAAAACATTACACAACTTTCATATTTAAAATAGTAACGGAGCAACATAAGAATTACGCACTAATTTAACACCCTATACAGGAATTTTTTTCCTCAAAGGTTTCCTATATAATTAGTTAACACCCATATAAAATTCCTCCATAACAATTGAAATAATTACATTGGGCGTCCTTTAGATTGATTTAAGGCATCATCTCGTAAGAGTTTTGCGTAGAGTTTTCGTTCAATGACAACAACCACGTCACTATTTATTTAGTCCGTTGCAATTCTGTCGCGCAACTATTTTCTATGAGATTGAACTGTAATGAACATGTTAAACCTGATGAAATTATTTAGGACTTCATCGACAAGTTGAGGATAGTACTCTTATCAAAGACTCAAGGGTAAGAGCGTACTAAGCGACTCGAACATTCGCAATAAATGACAGATTTCTGTACAGACTAATGGAAGTAAGCGTTGAAAATTTGAGATGAATTCTAAAGCTGGTTTCCCTGGAGCAAAAAAAGAAAATCCAAATTCCATCAGAGTTTCTGAGAAGCTTCCAGAAAGAACAAAGGTCCTAAACAGTTAAAACGACGTTCTTTCATCCTGGCAAACTTATAGTGAACTGGCACATACCCTTTACCGAGTTTTTAACAAATCGTTTACTATTGCCCGAAAATATTTTTCGCTTTTCACACAAACCGACGTAAACAACCTATAAAAAAAATTCTGAATATCCGTTATGCTCACACTAGTACTCATGTCGATCCTATAGATTTCATAGTTTCTATTTATCGAAACGCGATTTCCCCTGAAGAACTCAGAATTGTGTACGCAATTAGCTAGCTCAGTAGTCTAAAAGAATCATGAAATGTGAATAGGCCTCAATACGCCGATGTAAAAAACCAAATGTAGTGAAGTCACAGAGACAAGAGATGGGGAGAGGAAAAAAATTAATTTCTAGAAAAAAGAGCATTATCATGTATAATGTCCTAAATCAAACGATATTGTGTTGAACCGGAACCAACAGTTTGCACAATCGGTTACATTTGCATAAAATAACATATTATTTGTATAATGTGTACATACGTAATCAGTTTTACAATGTTTACGTCCTGGTAACATAATAAATCTTTTATATTTCCCATAAAATCTTCTAGGTCGATAAAATAGTTGTGTGAAAATGAGCATCAACCAATAGTTACAGCAATATAAAATCTTCTGATATAACTATAAAACGCTCAATGTAAGATATCCTTGAATTTTTCCTACTTCTCGTCAGAAGGTTAATCACAAATTTGTTTCCTTGTTTAAGTTAACATTAATATTTCACTACTGTTCAGTACATGAATAAAAATCGAGCGTGGGCGACAAGAAGTTTTTTATCAAACAAAATTATTCCTCCTGTATAATGCTTAGCGCACTTGACGTGGTAAGTCTACCTGGCAGCAACACTTTTAAAACGTTAAAACGCAAAACATGTAACTGTAGCGTACAGTGACTTCTCCAATAATAGTAAAGTCTTGGTAAAGCATTTAAGACAGTAGTAGTCGGCCATAGTAATGCCTCTTAAATTGCTAGTTAATGGCCCTCTCTTATCGTAATGGCTTGTTAATGGCACCATCAATTATTTTTTAACTGTCCCCTCGTAATTGCTTATTAATGGCATTTTTATCATCCTGTATTGCCGCGGCTTTTTTAATCCCTACTTTTAATGCCACTCTGTAGTCCATTTTTCAACCCATATTTTTATCTTTCATCTGTAACTATAGGGTACAGTCACTTCTCCAGTAATAGTAAAGCCTTGGAAAAACATTTGCGACAGTAGTAGTCTTCTATTCCAATGCCTTTTTAATAGTGTTTTTAATGGTCCTCTTATTTTAATGACGTGCTAATGACAGTGTTAATTACTCGTCTAATGACACTTTTATTGTACTCTATTGCGGCGGCTTTTTTAATTCCTACATTTGTCACTTTAGTCCATTTTTCAATCCTTATTTTTATCTTTTTTAGGCCCCATTTTCATCCCCTATGGCTTGTTAATGGCACCATCAATTATTTTTTAACTGTCCCCTCGTAATTGCTTATTAATGGCATTTTTATCATCCTGTATTGCCGCGGCTTTTTTAATCCCTACTTTTAATGCCACTCTGTAGTCCATTTTTCAACCCATATTTTTATCTTTCATCTGTAACTATAGGGTACAGTCACTTCTCCAGTAATAGTAAAGCCTTGGAAAAACATTTGCGACAGTAGTAGTCTTCTATTCCAATGCCTTTTTAATAGTGTTTTTAATGGTCCTCTTATTTTAATGACGTGCTAATGACAGTGTTAATTACTCGTCTAATGACACTTTTATTGTACTCTATTGCGGCGGCTTTTTTAATTCCTACATTTGTCACTTTAGTCCATTTTTCAATCCTTATTTTTATCTTTTTTAGGCCCCATTTTCATCCCCTATTTTTATCATCTTCTTTAGACCAGATTATCATCCCCTATGCCATCTTCTTTATGGACTACCTATTGGCCAATTTTTTAATTACTTTTCAATGACCCTTGTTTCCGTGTATATTTTTGGCTTTCCGCCATCTTGTTACCGTGTTCCGCCACCTTGTTTTCGCCATCTTATTTCCGCCATTATGATTCCGGCTTTTTTTAGCTTTGCTGCCACCTTATTCCACCACCTTGTTTCCATGTAGTTTTGGATTTTCGCCGCGTTGTGTGTCGGATTTCAGCATTTGGGCAGGTATCTTGAATCTTGCTAATGTATCTAAGGTCCTTTGACAAAAGTGTAACATCTTGAAATAAGATCCTTTTGAGAGAATTTAACATCTCCCTCACTCCCTCTTAAAAACCAATACAATCTCTCTCTCTCTCTCTCTCTCTCTCTCTCTAGAAATAATTAGAAGTTAGCACACAGTTTGTAGGTATCCATTTATAACAGCTAAACTTCCACCTGACCCCAATTACCTGTGGCTAGGGCTTCCATTTTTAATAGCTGTGCCCCATTTCCAATGTCATTGTCCTATTTCCAACAGCCAATCCCATCTTATAGTATAATTAGAAGTTAACATATGCCTTGCAGAGACAACTTGTGGTATTTAACATATAATTAGAAGCGCTGACTTGTGGTATAATTGGCAGTCAACATTTAGTTTGCAACATGACCTGGTGATATACTATACTCCAGAAGCGCCAACTCGTAGGTTAGCATACAGTTTGTAACGCCATCTTGTAGTATAATTTAAAAATAATTATAGCGCCAATTTTAAAGGTTAAATACAAGATTCAATGTTGATATTTAGGTCCTTTCACATGGATTGCATAACCACTTTCACGTATGACTCATTATCGAGTTTGTAATGTCCCCTTGTGAAATAATTAGTAGCTAGTAGCGACATCTTGTGATATAATTAGATTTTAACATGCAGTTACCAACACAATCTTGTAGGGTAGTTTAGAAATCACTCGACAAATACACCTACAAATGCAAAATTCTTATTTCACCATTTTCAAAATTTAAGTATTACGTAAAAAACAGATCCTATCAAAAGGACCCTCAACAATGCACATTTTTTCCTACCATTCATCAAGATCGAAGATATCCGCATCGCTACGATATTTTGGTTTGATAAAAATACGGGTTGAAGAATAAACTGAAGAAGTGGCCTAATTAATACAAAAGGTGTGTATATATATATATATATATATATATATATATATATATATATATATATATATATATATATATATACACACACAAAACGTGTCCAAGATAAGGATGCCCACTATGGGAATCTCGGAAACGGTAAGAGATGGAAGGTCGGTTAAATGGAACAAAAGTTACGCATTTGAGAGGATGTATTTATGGTCTTTGTAGAACTCGAATATCTCTTTTATTTTTGAGATATTTGAAAAAAATTAAATTTTCTGATTTTCGTTTTTATTTTTTTCTGACTTTATTTGAAGAGCTATCAAGAAATGAAGGGTACATTTTCATTGCCACTTTTCTAGCTTTACTTAATGCTGTTATTCAATTTTTGATACAATATTTCGTTTGTTAGCAACCATCATCAACTTTATTTTTTTAAATACACGAAAAAATTATTTTTGCCATATTTAAATTCTCTCCTTGATTCTGAATTCAACGATATATCACACTTTATATTTTTGATACGTTTCGGATGAGAAAATTCATATTCAATGTAAAACATCGAAAACGTACAGTTAAAACTAATACTAGAAACATTAGAAAACTGTAAAATTATTATAAAATAATGTTTTCTCATTTTCTAATGCCTGTTGCGAATAAAATAATTCACAAGTATATATTGAGTGAAAATACTATTAATTAGTTAAAATACATCTTCCGTCGTACTGATGCATTTGATAAAAATAAGTTGGCTTTGCATTTTGTTTACCCACCTGTCATAATTGATTGTTGCCCGTATTACGTTTGTTATATATATATATATATATATATATATATATATATATATATATATATATATATATATATACTGACGTGTTACATTTTGTGTCAACGAAATTGTTCTGAAGCCGAAATAATGTATTTAAACAAATATCCAGAAAGGCGTCAACCTCACAAAAGAACTTTTCGCACATTAGCAGTCAATCTAAAAGAATATGGTGCGTTCAAAAAACCTGTAAAATCTCGCAAAAAACCTTGCAATGAAGAAAAATCCAATACTGTTTTATTAGCTATAACGGAAAATCTAGAGGTTTCTACTAGGAAAATTGAAGAGGCAACTGGCATAGCCCATTCCACAGCTCATTATGTTCTACAGAAGGAGAAAGTACATCCATATAAATTTAGAATTTGCCAAAGACTTCGACCAGGTGACCCAGAAAGACGTAGAATATTTTGCGCATGGTATACACGTCAATCTCAAGACAATGAATGTTTTCCGAAAATATGGTCCGATGAAAGTATGGTTAATAATAATGAAATTTCTAATCGTAGAAATGCTCATTATTGGGCAAGACATTGGGTACATTGTTACGAAGCAGTGATATTTCTTTATTGTTGCACCAATTGAATATAAAGTGAGCCAAAACTCGAACACATGATTTCGTCAATTTTTTCAAATGAATCACCCTGTATTTTATTTTAAAAAGTGAAAAACACTTTATGTATTTATTAAGCAATCCCTATAGCTAAAATCGTTAATTTCTGATATATTTTCAATTTAATAACGGAAAGAGATTTTTTTTTTATTTCTATTATAACAAGTTAGCCATGAACAAATATAAGTGTGACAAATTATTATAAAAAATTCAAAACACATCGGTTATTAAGACAAAATTCTTATAAAATTAATTAATTTCATAATAAATCAATACAGCATTGCAGTCGATCTTCAAATTCTCGACTGACATTTCTTAACATGTCTATATCAATACTAGAATACTTCTCGTATTCTATCCTTCATATCATCTTGAGTGGTTGGAGGCATTTGATACACACGGTTTTTTACATAACCCCACTTGAAGAAGTCAATTTTATTTAACTCTGGCGAACGAGCTGGCCATGCAATTGGTCCTCCTCTTCCCACCCATCTTCCAGGAAAATGGGTATTAAGATGATTATGAATTAATCCAGTGTGATGTACCGCAGCTCCATCGTGTAACAACCACATTCTTTGACTATTGTTAAGAGGAACGTTTGCCAACAGTAATGGTAAATGATTTTCTAAAAACTCCAAATAAACCTGACCATTCACTATTCCATCGAAAAAATGTGGTCCAATTACGTGATCTCCAACTATACCAACCCAAACATTCAAACACCACTTAGCATCGCGTTAAATTCATTTTCCTCGTTAAGTACAGGTTTTGTCCTTTCCTTTTTTTCATAAATGACTGAACCCGTACGATTAAAACGATCTACTAACCTTTCCAACGTTATTTTCTATTTTTCTATTTTCTTTGTAAATTCCTTGTGCTAATAAAGAATTTTTCATACATTCTCCCAGTACCCATATAATGTGTGTTAATTCCTCAACAGGAAAGTTCATTTCAAACAGTATTTAAGTGTTTACAAATTAATAAACACTACACAATCTCAAAGAAGTTTGTTAAATGTCAAGCTACTAATTATTACTGAATAATATATCATTTGTTCACGGCTAACTTGTTATAATAGAAACTGTTCAAAAATCTCTTTCTGTTATTAAACTGAGAATATAATTCACATGTCACATGGTACATTTCTGATTGCTTTCATTGGTTAAAATACAAAAACAAAATCGCAGAACAGGCTATCAAATCGGTGATGGCTGTCACATGATTTTAATGAATAAAATAGTTTGCTGTCAAAGTGACAAAAGTTTCAAAGAAATAAATAATTGTATTGATTATCACGCAACTGTAATATTTACTATCAAAGTGACAGATCGTTTAAAATTGTAAACTTTAAAAAATATGTTTTCTAATAACGTTCATTACATTCTCTTACCAAATATAACACGTGTATTGATTAATAATCGATGATACCACTCGTTAAAACCTGTAGAAAATCGGTTTTAACTCGAGCTATTACCGATGATAATCATAACACTAGTTATATTATCCCCGAAAATATATCAGAAATTAACGATTTTAACTATAGGGAGTGCTTAATAAAAATGAAAGAACATAAAGTGTATTTTCACTTTTTAAAATAAAATCATGTCTTCGAGTTTTGGCTCGCTCTATAATCAATTGTTGCAATAATAAAGAAATAGCGCTTTCTAATAACACTATACCAATGTCAAAAAGTTATGCCTGGAAAAAATTATTGTTAGGTTGTTCTGCCTGGGGTATACAGGACGTTGAAATGATTTTCGTGTACAATTGACCATAACTTTTGAAATACCCTGTATAACGTAATGAAACCCTACATTGGAAGTATGGAGGATATGAGCTTAATCTAAATTTAAAATAACACATAGGGTGTCCCATTAAAAAAAAAGTATGCTTGGTTCACGATGGTAATATGCAACATCCTGTAAATACGAAAATAATTTTATAATGTGAAGTTTGAAGTTGTCTATAATTTTTATAAATAACTTTTTGTGATATCTCCTTTAATAACGGATATATCGTACTGCGACGCACTAGTATATATATATATATATATATATATATATATATATATATATATATATATATTTAAATTTGAAAGTGATCAAAGGTGTTGAGATAAGGAAATTATCAATTAGAAAAGGATAGAAATACTTTAATCCGAACGTACCATTTTGTACACATGTAACTGTCCCTATGATAAGTTTAAAAAAAAACGCGTCAACCTACTGCAGAAGTTCAAATGAGTAGTAGGTAAAATTGACAGCTGTCACATATTTTTAAAAATACCGTCCTACAGTTTAACTTACAGAGTTAACGTTTCGGCTGGAATAATCGACGATGTTTTAATCGAACCCTACTCTATTGATGGAAATTTGAATGCGAGCAAGTTTTTAGAACTACCTTGATCTTGTATTATTCCACGAATAGAGCAGTTGAATGCTGACAACCCCGACAGGACCAGTGACACAGTTTCTTAATACATTTCCATGCCGGTGGAGTAGGGTGATTTGGTCACTTAAGAGTCGCTACCTAGCCTTCGTCTCAAATTTAAGAATTCTAAGCAGCTGTCAAATTTTGTGAAGTATTCTGGTCAAGTCGTAAATTAATAATTTGTGATCCCTTTTATTACCCAAGTAGTTAAACAGAATATCTGGGCCTACAAATAATTCTTTGATATTTGAATGATTCTAAATTGCTCTGCAGTCTATGATAAAAAATAAGGGTTAATTAAAAGGGTTTAATAAAACAATTAAATAAGTCAAGTTTAATTTTAATCTAAAATTGAAATAATCCTATAACAATTTTTTTATAATACTATCTACAATAATATGTATAATAAAAGCGTTATACAGGATAAAAAAAAAGGTGGTACTTCTATACACAGTGTTTAAAACTAGTTGAGACTAAATTCTTGAATATTGCATTTATAGTCGATTTTGTTCCCTATTTTATATTGTATCAATGGCGATCGACGAATTGTAAGAAAATTTTGTGTTACAATATCAAAAGTCACAAATAGTTCTGAACGTATAAGTACAATACTTATAATAGTATAATTATCAAATTATTAGGTACATTGAGTGTCAAGAAATGTTGCACCACTTTTATTTGTTGCACATTATTGTAATTCAGGTACAAGATGAGGAAAAATGGAAAGTGGATTATTACATACAGTGGTAATAATAAAATTCGTCCTAAAAGATGAAAAATAAGTAATATGAAGCACCTGCCCTGCAACCAAAATTTTGTTTTCAAAGCATCCCTAATCATAAATTCTTTTCAAAATAGTATATTATGTTATTAAGAGTAAAAGTGATTATGTGGGGAAGCTGAATGTTTATTTGTCCGAACGAAGTGAGGCAAATAATTCAGCTGAGCCAATAAACTTACTTTACTCCGAATAACATATACGATTTATCCGCAACCGTAATCAGACAAATTAAAAATAATTAGGAACGATTGAAATGAAAGAATAAAACTAAGTAGCCGGTAAAATGTTAAAAACCAGGGCGTTTTACAAGTAATGAAACCATAACTTCGCTCCTTTTACTCCATGTCCTTATTATTCCAGACTCTTCATTGTCACATCTCTGAGGGGCATATTTCTAGAAGCTCTGGGATCAATTATTTCTGGGAGTAAACATTTCTTATAAAATGCTCCAACTTGGGTTCCATAGTTGCCCAAAATTCTCGATCTCTTTTATTTTCTCAACTTTGAATTTATTTTTCCTGTCCATACACATAACAGGCACACTTCTTTGTTTGGTATTTCCAATTGACCTTGAATTTGGTAATACCAGTCATGGCTTTATTAATTTTAAAACACCTTCATTTTGTTTCCAAAAGTTATAACTTTTTTTTCAATAGCTTCGTCAGGTGAATATTTTTGTTTAAATGCCGTATATGGGCATTTTATTTCCACTAAAAAGAATTGTTTTCTTCTATTATTCCATCTGGTGTAGCCCCTAGAAAGAATAATTTTTTGTGAATAAAAAGGCCACATTCGACAATCTATTGATTAATTTTAGTTTCCAATTCCATTTTTGCTTCCACTTCATGAAGTTTCCCATGGTTCAACGATGGAATCTTGGATAACACATAGGATCTATATAGCATTGATTTGACAGTTCCTGCAGTGTTTGTTGTTTGCCTTAGCTTGCAGACTTTCCCAAAATTTGAAGCAGTTAGCAACTTCCGCCGTTGTTCCATCCACTCTCCATCTTGGCATTGGTTTACGGTTCTTCTTTCCAGGTCATGTATTTCGGCCTCAGTTTTCTTTAATTTTGTGAAAATTCTCTTCCTCTTCCATGTATATGTCCTGTAGCATATCAGTTTGTTGTGAATTTTCGCCATAACATCCATCAGCTCTGCTAGCTGGAATCTGCCTTTTGAAATTTACACGAAAATGTTTTCTTAATTGTCGCTGACGACATACTTTTCTTTTTCGCTTGGTTTCAATATTTTTAATAATACCGTGTACATTTTTTCTGTATGTACTATGTGCCATTTTTGTATTGTGCGAGACTACCGCTGCCGCACATCTTGCTTGGTAGGAGTTTCCTAAAGCATAATTTCCACCGACAAATTTTGCAATTATTGAATGGTACTGCTCACCTATGTTGCTGTTTACATTCATTAGCAAACTCCTGGAGTGATTGGCAGTGTACCTAGTAATAAAAGTTATCCTTTCTAAGAATGCCGAAGATATTTCACTAATCCAGTTTGTTTCTACGGGACGTTGGCAAAAATAACTGGCACAATTTTGATGTTGTCCGAGAACATGGTAAATACCATTTAAAATATCACCTCGTAAACGTTTTGCTGATTCATTTTTATTAGGATTTAGCTTATGATGTTTTACTGCTTTTAATATTCCGGTTCTTAGGCGAAATATGTTTTGTTCTAATAATTTTCTATCTCGTATGATAAAAGACCTGTCAGCAACTAGCCCTTTCAGTTTTTACAAAATTTCTCAGAAGATGGTTTGTGCACTCTATTTTTCTATCGAGATGTTGTTATATGGTCGTGCTTCGATTATTTTTTGTATGTATTGCTATCCCATCCCCAATTAAAATATTGTATTTTATTCCATACATTTCAATACTGATTGAAATCCTTGTAGGATTATATCCGATTCCATAGTTGTGGAACTTCCTCGTGATTTTTTGAACAAGCGTGTGGCTCTACCTGTTCCCTTTTATTGCGTGAACAAACAACACAATATTTGTTTCGAACACCTACAAATAATATTTTGCCTGTATGTTGCCCCACTATGGCTGCAGCTCCAGAAAGAGCATTATAGTTAGTACCATATGACCTCTTAGACCAGCAGCCATCAACCACCACAGGAACAAGAGGATATCCTTTTCATCAAGAGACTTTATTTCTCTTGCATGATCAGCTTCTTCTTGAGCAGCTTTTTCATTGCATCAATTGCAGTATTTTGCCAACGAGTAGCAACAAGTTGGTGGTATTTTGATAAGTTTTGGATGTCATGCAGGAATATTTATACACGCCATAAACTCTTCTAGATTATAATATCCACCTCCAATTCCTAATATAGCAGAAACAGCTGCTTCATTTATGCTAATCTCTGGTATGTGGTCAGTCGAATTGCAAGAAAATGTTCTATTGCACATTGAACATTTAAAAAAAATTTGAAATCAACCCATTCCTAATTTCTTTAATTAAAACTAGATTATCGAAAGTGCATTCATATATTTTGTGATTGCATATTTCTTTCAGTTGCTTTAAGAAATAAAGAATGTTTATAATTCTGTTTCCTTCAAATGCAATTTCTGAAAGAAAAGTCGATTTTAATTCCTTTCTTTGATGACATGTCTTACCCTAAACATACCTCTTTAGACGTAGTCAATCTTTCATTGCGTCTTGAATTCGTTCATGACGAGAAAGAGAAAAGTGGACACTCTCGGTGTGTGTAGAAGTTTTTCAGGAAGAATTTCAGAATTTTCTGTCGAAGTATTGTCAGGAGGCAAATCATGAGTGTCAGGATTACATGAGATTATCTGAGAATCTATTTTCGCTTGCTCTCTCCAATTAATTAAACTTGCAACATTTCCTTTCATGCGTGTCACCCTCCTAATTATTTTCCCATAATTTGTAGCCGTAATTTCTTGGCGACTATACACCAAAAAGTACTTCAAGGGTGCACTAACACTAAACTAACTAAAACTACAGGTACTATAAATACTAATAATAATTAAAACACTTATTTTAAAATCGAAAGTCAAAGCATATCACAGTTCAATCGGATAGGTAAGCACGGCATAAAAGACCGAAAGCAAGTGAATCTGAATAATATCAAACAAGAGTATCCTGAAATTTCTACAAAAATTAGCATGTGCCAAGGATGAGAACGAAATCATCAAGATATAATTGAGGAAATAGCAGGATCATAAAACAATTTAGAGGGTTCGCTTTTACAATAGTCGGTGCTACTTGCTATACAGATCATAAATCAACCGCTGCAGAAATATTTTCGCGTTGCAATTTTCCTGCCACTGTATTATTGTTATTAATAAAAAAAATTTAAAACGAATTTTGAATAATCGAAGTAGAACAATAAATCTACATTTCCTACAAACACAAAATCGCTAAACCCTTGCCATATATTGAACCGTAAATACCAGATTTTTCGTAAATTTATTTATTTTTTTATATAATTAACAGCAATGTTATTAAAATTTTCACTAGTAGAGATTGTTCAGAAAAAAATCCTCTTTCATGTAATATTAATTTCTCAAATATTTCTTCAGTAGATTTGTAGTAATATTGGCAGAGAAATGCATTGAAAGCTCCATAAGCGCACTGGGTAGCGACTCCTCTTAACTTGGCCACCACGATTACCAGATCTGTCACCAAATAATTTCTTTCGCTGGGGTTATTTGAAATCTAAAATTTATAATGAAGCTCGCATACAGAATGCCGACGAATTAAAAATTTGTATACTTACTGCATGTAGTTAACCCTATTTTTTTACAGTATACCATTCAAGAATTTCGTAATCGCTTAGGATACTGTTTAGAATACTTCGAATAGTTATTGTAATTATCTTCATATAATTCACATTAAAGTTTCTGAGTTACATTTATTTAACATGCATATAACCTACAAATACTGAAAAGGGTGGTTCAGTTGCAGTTGTGAATTGCGCATATATACATATATATATATATATATATATATATATATATATATATATATATATATATATATCACAGGGTGAGGCATCTAAGCTTCGTCGGTTTGTATACGAAAAATGGTAAAATATTTTTGAATTATTTTTTTTAATTATCGTGTAGGTTCATTAGGAGCACGTTTTAAAATTATTTTCGAATATGCAGGGTGGTCCATAAAAATTTTACACATCAAAGTAATGAAAATTTAAATGGAACACCCTATATATGATGGCATATTTCGATTCTGTGAACTAAATCAAGGTCACTTACTGTCATAGTCCCTACACGTAACTCCACCTGTTGCCGAGATATTTCATTATTTGTGAGAATGTAGATCGATATTTAAAAGAACTTTCTGTTTTACGTACTCGAGGATTTTTTTTCAAATATTTTTCCTTGTTTACTGAAAGCATCAAACTTTAAAATCCACCGAAGTTATTATCACAAATTTATACTGGGTGTATAAAAACTCAGTAACTATTTTGACTAACATTAAAGCCAATTAACTTCCTTATTTTAAATGGTACACCCCGCATTTATCACCATATTTTTATTCTAATTTTAATTCCCTACATAACTGTATTAGGGTTCACTATACCTATTTATTATAGATTTTTTGTAATTTAGGATTTTCTAATTTAATCATTAATTTTGTCATTTTTTACTCGATTTTTTATGAGCAGGTTTTGATGAAAAGCTTTTATTGCTCGAGATAATCCAACCGTTTAAATAGCAAAAATATTGTTTTATTGAACAAACGCAGCTTAACAATGACTAAAAGACGTTAATAACTGGGTAAATAACAAAAACATTGTTTTATTGAACAAACAGCTTAACAATGACTGAAAGACGTTAATAACTGGGTAAACAACAAAAACATTGTTTTATTGAACAAACACAGCCTTGATAAGTGAGCAACTTCAACGTTTCAACAAATGTTCAAAATGATTTCCGTTCCTTTCAATACAAAAACGAACTCTCTCTAGGAAAGACTCCTTCACTTTTCTCAACATGCTTGGCGTTATGGAATTAAATGCAATTATGATTGCATTTCCCAATTACTAACATCATGTCGCACTTTTCAATTCGAGAATAGCAAGCCATTTTAAATAGTAGGTACCCTTTAATCGATGCTAATAAAACTCAAAACCTTCCCCATGAAATTCTGTTTTTAATTATTTCAGAACAAGCATAAAAGTCAAATTACTTTTATGAAAATAACTTGATATAAAAGAGAGGCGACATGTTTCGACAAGATTAATACATTGTCATCATCAGGCACTAAAAATAATAACTTAACTAAGTAAGAGTTGACAATATCAAGAATACCTACTTAAAATCTAATTCGGTAGAATAAGAGGCTATACTGCTGTAGTCATAGTAATGATTTAAAAATTTTTTTTTTTGCTAGAAAACAAATTGTAATTGTGACAAGATTAAATATACTTACAAAATATCGAACCGAAGTACATTATTAAATTTATATAAAATTAAAATTTGAAAGATAAAGGATAACTTGAATTAATCATCCTGGTAAACAGAAGGCACAAAGAGCTGAAGGCTACTTTGTCTTTAAGTTAACAAATATTCTGAAGAAAGTATTCATAAAAAGAGGATTGGTAACAAAATAACTGAATCAATACCAACCTTAAGTATTGACAGGTACAAGGTAAGTCAATTTAAATGGAATCAGCTGAGAGCCAACAAATTCCTATTCAAATTAAGTATTTCGTTTAAGGAGAAATCTGGTTAAGATCAAATTGTTGAATGATTTCTTTATTCTCTAAAACATCCAATTTCCGACCTTTATCGCAGATGTGAAGAACGTCGAAGTTATAATTAGGGTCAAAGAATGTCCGGATTCCAAAATATGATTCGCAAAGGAAGATTTTGTACCTATATTGTTATTCATGATGCATTTGTAATGCTCGGAAAGTCTCGTTTTAAATTTACGACCAGTTTGACCGATGTAAAACGCTTCACAAGAACCGCAATGAAGTTTATATACGCCGGATTTATCAAGCTTATCTATTTTATCCTTCGTATGTACCAACCTAGTTTTTAAATTCTGCTTTGAATTAAATGAAATGTGTATGTTATGTTGTTTAAAAAGATTTTTGAAAAAGTATGAAGAGGGGCCAATGTAAGGCAATGAAACAAACTTTTTTGAATCCTTGTCATCAATTGTGGTGAGAGTGGTGTGATGTCTAGTGTGGAAGATTTTCTTGTACTTATTTTCCACCTTGGAAAAAGAAAGGAGTCGAATTTTAAATTTTATGGATTTAAAAATAACCAGGTTGAAGGATAGGTTGGACATAGACATTCACAGGAAACCCACTACTACCGATCATGTCATACCTTATAATTCTTTCCATTCTCATACAGATCAATTATCAGCTTTCAGGTTTTTCTTCACAGACTTTTCAACCTTCCTTTAAGGAAAAAATTTTAAAAAGAACTTAATATCATTTTGAAATAGCACATAGAAATGAATTTCCGTTGCACATAATTAAAACCTTTACAATAAGTACAAGAAAATCTTCCACACTAGACATCACACCACTCTCACCACAATTGATGACAAGGATTCAAAAAGTTTGTTTCATTGCCTTACATTGGCCCCTCTTCATACTTTTCAAAAATCTTTTAAACAACATAACATACACATTTCATTTAATTCAAAGCAGAATTTAAAAACTAGGTTGGTACATACGAAGGATAAAATAGATAAGCTTGATAAATCCGGCGTATATAAACTTCATTGCGGTTCTTGTGAAGCGTTTTACATCGGTCAAACTGGTCGTAAATTTAAAACGAGACTTTCGAGCATTACAAATGCATCATGAATAACAATATAGGTACAAAATCTTCCTTTGCGAATCATATTTTGAATCCGGACATTCTTTTGACCCTAATTATAACTTCGACGTTCTTCACATCTGCGATAAAGGTCGGAAATTGGATGTTTTAGAGAATAAAGAAATCATTCAACAATTTGATCTTAACCCAGATTTCTCCTTAAACGAAATACTTAATTTGAATAGGAATTTGTTGGCTCTCAGCTGATTCCATTTAAATTGACTTACCTTGTACCTGTCAATACTTAAGGTTGGTATTGATTCAGTTATTTTGTTACCAATCTCTTTTATGAATACTTTCTTCAGAATATTTGTTAACTTAAAGACAAAGTAGCCTTCAGCTCTTTGTGCCTTCTGTTTACCAGGATGATTAATTCAAGTTATCCTTTATCTTTCAAATTTTAATTTTATATAAATTTAATAATGTACTTCGGTTCGATATTTTGTAAGTATATTTAATCTTGTCTACAATTACAATTTGTTTTTCTAGCAAAAAAAAAAATTTTAAATCATTACTATGACTACAGCAGTATAGCCTCTTATTCTACCGAATTAGATTTTAAGTAGGTATTCTTGATATTGTCAACTCTTACTTAGTTAAGTTATTATTTTTAGTGCCTGATGATGACAATGTATTAATCTTGTCGAAACATGTCGCCTCTCTTTTATATCAAGTTATTTTCATAAAAGTAATTTGACTTTTATGCTTGTTCTGAAATAATTAAAAACAGAATTTCATGGGGAAGGTTTTGAGTTTTATTAGCATCGATTAAAGATTCCAACCCCATTTTGAGTTTTCAAGTTTTCATCTAATACAAATTTGGACAACAATGAATAATAGTAGGTACCCACCTAATAAAACTTATTCTCAAAGTTGATTAGCTAAAATGATTTAACTTTAACACGAACTATGACTTTTCAATAAATTCGTTTATTTTATGTGACAGTAAGACCGTCAAAGCCTGCTTTTCAAGAACAAATTGCATGAAATTATTATTGGAATAGAAAATCCTAAATTACAAAAAATCTGTAAGAGATAGGTATAGGGAACTCTAATACAGTTTTGTAGGGAATTAAAATAAAAATAAAAATATGGTGATAAATACGGGGTGTTCCATTTAAAATAAGGAAGTTAATTGGCTTTAATGTTGGTCAAAATAGTAACTTGAGTTTTTATACACTCAGTATAAATTTGTGATAATAACTTCGGTGGACTTTAAAGTTTGATGCTTTCAGTAAACAATGAAAAATATTTGAAAAAAATTCCTAGAGTACGTAAAACAGAAAGTTCTTTTGAATTGCGATCTACATTCTCACATATAATGAAATATTCGACAACAGGTGGAGTTAGGGATAGGGACTATAACAGTAAGTGACCTTTATTTAGTCCACAGAATCGAAACATGCCATCATATATAGGGTGTTCCATTTAAATGTTCATAACTTTGATAGGTAAAATTTTTATGGACCACCCTGCATATTCGAAAATAATTTTAAAACGTGCTCCTAATGAACCTACACGATAATAAAAAAAAGATTTCAAAAATATTTTACCATTTTTCGTATACAAACCGACGGATCTTAGATGCCTCACCTGTACAATATATTATATATATATATATATATATATATATATATATATAAATCAAGTGCGGTCCATTGGTAACTTCTTTATTGTAAAAGCTACAACATCGGTTAAATTAGCAAACGTGTATAATATTTTCCGCTGATTACAATGGTGGAACTAAAAAAAACAATTGAACATCGCGTTTTTGAGTTTTTAGACAAAAGAACATTTTTTTAAATATAACACCATGTATATTATTATTTCAGAATCTCCATGAAATTTGGAATATAAATGGTTATTATAAACTTTTTGCTAGGATGAAAAATAAGAACCTAAACCTAACTTAATTTTAAACTAATTTAGGAGGCTACAGAAACACATGACGTTAATTTATGTCAAACGTGTAATTATCTGATACTGTGTCCTTTGCATGTTCCTCATAGTGAGAAATGTGACATGTTGGAAGCTTACTTGGTGAATAACAAATGTTCGCTAAGAGCAAAAGAATATTACGAGCAAGTTATACCAATTTCGTGATCAACCGAATCGTCTACATTTTTTAAAACTCTACCGGAAGTTTAGAACGAGAATGTTTTTAATAAGGAAGGTTTGCAAAAGAATTGGGTAATTAGTCAATCAGTTGAAACAGAAGTGATTGGTTATTTTGAAGCGTATCCCAATAATTCGATAAGGGACGTTGTTAGATTCCAATTTGACTTATGGTATGATTCACAGACTACTGGAGAAACATAAATACTCCCCCTATGAGTACAAACTTGTTCAAACATTATCCCCAAAAGATCCTGAAAGAAGAATGGTTTTCTGTTATTGGTATATTAACTACTGTCAACAAAACGCCAATAACTATCGAAATATTCTATGGAGCGACGAGTCATAAAAAACCATCATTACTGGTCAAGAGAAAACCCCTTGCAAGCATATTCTAAAGCTCCTCAAATTCGTTTGTGTTTTAACATTTGGTGTGGGATAATTTCATCTAGAATTATTGGACCTTTTATTTATAAAGGTTCCCTCACCGGCGAGAGATATGTGGAATTTATGCAAGAGATTTTGGAATTTTTTTTTAGATGAAGTAGATCTTGTAAGCAGACAAAACGTTGTTTTTCAGCAGGATGGAGTACCTGCTCACAACTATCGAGAAAATAGTCACCTTGTGAATAATCTTTTTAATGACAGATGGATTTGAACTAACGGACCGATTTCAAGGCCTCCAAGATCACCTGATTTGACCCCACTCGATTTTTTCTTGTGGGGTATCTGAAAAATCGCATTCATTTAAGACGACACAATAATCTTAATGCTCTAAAAAATGCAGTCCGAGAAGAATTTTGTCAAATAGATGGTAGGGCCGTTTTGACAAATGTCCAGGAACGAGATGGAAATAGAGTAGTAGAGCTAGAACCTAGAACAAAATGTTATTTGATAATCAAATTAATGGTTTTCAGTAATTTTAAAATTTAGTTTTTTTATATCCTCATAACTTCATTACAAATATCGTGATGTGTTTCCATAGCCTCCTAAATTAGTTTAGGTTTAGGTTATTATAACTCCGTTATTTTTAATCCTATCAAAGTTTATAATAACCATTTTTATTCCAAATTTCATGGAGATTAAATTATCATAAGTTTTTGTTATGAACGAATAAGTTCAAAGCTAAATATGTAATTAAAAATTATTATTAATTTTATTAAATAGATACATAAATAAAGTTTACCTCGAGTAGGATTTGAACCTACGACCTGTACTTTGCTAGAGTACCACGCTAACCAACTGCGCCATTGAGATTCATGCCCCAATCGATGTGAATTTACATCGAAGTAATTTTTAATTCATGGAGATTCTTCAAAAATAATAATATTCATGGTGTTCTGTTTAAAAAATGTTATTTTGTCTAAAAATTCAAAACCGCGATATTCAATTGTTTTTTTTTAAATTCCACTATTGTAATCAGATGACAAATTTATACAAGTTTGCCAATTTAACCGATGTATATATACAGGGTGTCCGGTGAGGAACTGTACAAACTGAAATGGTATTTTCCTTGGGTCAATTTAAGTAAAAAAATTCCCATAAACATAGGTCTGATTCGCAATAGTTACCCAGATACAAGCGTTTAAAGTTTATAAATGATCACATATTTTTTCAAAAGTAATTATTATTAGTCAACTGGAAAAACAAAACCTAAACAATCTGTCATTTATTCGTTTGTGTTCTAATAATGACAAAGTGGATTGTAGTAAATTAAGTGTAATTTAAATTTAAAATGCCTTTTCAATTTTCTAACGAAGAGTATGCTGACATCATTTACATTTATGGATTTTGTGATGGAAATGCGAGAGCTGCCGTTAGGGAATATGATCGAAGATTTCCCAACAGGAGGATTCCAAATCACCAAACCTTTTCTTTTGTGTTTCAACACGTTCAAACTCATGGTTCATTTCCATCAGTTTCAACAAATACGGAACAACCACCAGGTACTTCGAGCAGCTACTCTGTCCATTTTACATCGCAGCCGTCTTTGTATTAATGCCGAAGGACGTCATTTTGAACATTTGAAGTGATTTTTTTATGTTTCTTTGTTTAAAATGTGTTTAGTAGTTCCATTTTCTGTTTTCAATAAAAATTAATTTTCAATAAAGTGTGATCTTTTATAAACTTTAAACGCTTGTATCTGGGTAACTATTGCGAATCAGACCTATGTTTATGGGACTTTTTTACTTAAATTGGCCCAAGGAACATACCATTTCAGTTTGTAAGTTCTCACCGGACACCTTATATATATATATATATATATATATATATATATATATATATATATATATATATATATATATATATATACAGGGTGTTCCTTAAAGGACATGCTAATATTTAAGGGGGCGATAAAGTTTCCAGAAAAAATCTTTTTTTTTTATAACGACTGTGATACTACTGTAGATATCTTTAAAAAATTTCGTACACGTCTTCAATGCATCAAGACACATTTTATTACTTTGACCAGTGGCGTCCGTACGGGTTTTGCATTCAAGATTATTGGAAAAAAAAAATGGTACGCCACTGCTTCTATTAAAATAAAAATTATTTTTGGAATTCTCATTCATTTGTGAGCAAATTTGATCTCTTGATTTTATTTCGTCCGATGCATGGTTTTCGCTTAAACAAAAGTAACTGTTGTATGGAAATCGTTTTTTTTTTCTTTTTCATGTTATTGAGTTCGTTTAATATTAAATGTGAATTAATTCAGAAATAAACAACTGATTTTACTTCAGGAAAAACTAAAAAAAAACTTTCAATTGCCAATAATTACATTAGAAGTTTAGAGGGGATTTCAGCGTGTAGAAAAACGAGTTTTATTTTATTTTAATAAAGTACGTTTACATGAAAGGCTTAAATTTATTAATTATTAATTATTAACAATACTAACATTGACTATAAAAATTGTTGAAAGTGGGAGCCTTTACTTAATAGACATGCTTCTGCCCGTCTACGCATGGAATTGCGCACTCGTTCAAATATTCCAGGCGTATTTCGTCTAGTTTTACACGAGGCAACTATTCGCTCTCTTAAATCTTCCAAAGTGTTAACGGGAGTTTTATACACTAGAGCCTTAAGGTGATCCCATAAAAAGTAATCCAAACTATTGAGATCGGGGATCATGCTGGCCATTGCTGAGATCCTCCGCGACCTATCCAACGATCAGGATAAACTGTTTCTAAATGATTTCGGACAATTACACTAGAATCAGCAGGAGCTCCATCGTGCATGTACCATATTCTATTCCTTAACGCAATTGGTACATCTTCAAGCAAGCCAGGTAGTCCTTCTTCGAGAAAATGCAAATAAGACCGTCCATCAAGGCGTCCTAGTAGGAAAAATGGGCCAATTACGTGATTACCAATAATTCCTGCCCATACATTAACCGAAAATTGTTCTTGAAAATGGGTTTCGGTTATGGTATGCGGGTTTTCTTCCGCCCACACATGGTTGTTGTGGAAATTTTAAATAGCATTCTGAGAAAAATTGCTTCATCTGGGAGCAAAATTTGTGAATCAAACTGCGGATTTAGTGTAATACTCTGAAGGTACCACTGACAGAAGTTCACACGCTGTAGGAAATCCCTGGGGCGTAATGCCTGTACTCTTAGAATATGGTATGGATATAACAAAAAGTCAACTGAAATACGCCAAACTATTTTGTGACAAATATGCCGAGCTGTAGCGATCTGTCTCGTACTCGTCTCGGGATGTTCGTCGATTTCTTGCAGGACCGCTTCCTCAATCTGCGAGGCCATATACGTAATGCAATTTCCGCATTCGTATAATTTACCATTATTTACTGATATTTGAAAAAACTGCGAAAAAGTAAATAACTTCAATGACACTAAAAATCAAAGAAATGACGCACTGAGATGGTTTTGAACACCAACAACTAATTGTAAGTCAACAGCTATTATTTTGACATTGACGTTAGTAAACACGTAATTTAATCTAGGATAACTAGATGTATGTAACTAGATATGTGTTAAAAAATTATTAGTCGGTATTGCGATATGGAGGTATTTAAATTTTTTGCTGAACGCTGAAGTATACATAATTTTTATGAGAACGACATGACATCATAATGTGCAGATACCAATATTCGTTCGACGATCTCATTTTTAAAATTGTAGGGGAGTACAATAATTTGACAAGTTTAGTTTGTTTTCGCGCGTACGAAGTTTTTGTGATTATTGTTGTATTTGCTTGTTTTGATCGATTTATAATAAACAAAGTCTATTATAGGACTACAAACAATAATTTATTTACTACGTAAGGTAAGAATTGTTGTTATAACGATAATGCAAATATTAATACGTTAAAACCTACAGATATGAATCCTGCCGAATCATCAACATTCAAGTCCACTTATGGTGTGAAACGTAAAATAATTCACAGTCAAGGTCAGGAAATTATTAGCAATGTCATGTCGCTCTCATAAAAATTATACTCTAAAACTATTTTTATGTTTTTAAGCGAAAACCATGCATCGGACGAAATAAACTCAAGAGATCACATATGCTCACAAATGAATGAGAATTCCAAAAATAATTTTTATTTTAAGAGAAAGCAGTGGCGTACCATTTTTTTCCCCAAAAATATTCAATGCAAAACCCGTACGGACACCACTGGTAAAAATAACAAAATTGTTTGTACATCAGAAAATGCATCTTGGTGCATTAAAGACGTGTACCAAATTTTTATTAAAATATCTACAATAGTATCACATTCGTTATAAAAAAAAGATTTTTTTCTGGAAACCTTGTCATCCTGTATTTAAAAAGTTAGGACGTTTACGACATTCGTTCATATGAATGTTTTTTCTTAAAATGGGTCCAAGAATTGCCCCCTTAAATATTAGCATGTGTTTAAGGAACACCCTATATATATATATATATATATATATATATATATATATATATATATATATATATACTGAGTGGGCATCAATAGTGGTCACATTTTAAAATTATTTTTGTATATACTGGGTGTTCCAAAAAAGCGTGGCCTATCAAACTTATGTTTTTTTTTAATGCAACACCCTGTATTTTCGTTCAATTTTGGATAGTACTGTAAAAATAAGGTGCACTTTAATAAATGATCGCTATAGGTGAATATTACAGTTTTCGAGATATTTTGAATTTTATGAAAATAATAGACTTTCGAAAAAAAATCATACTGACCGAATCAATTAAATTAGAATGTCACAATTTTAGTTGTAAATATTAAAGTTGTTACCCTTTGAATCGCTATAGCAAATGATTCTTGATTCCTTACAGGGTGTTCAAAATTTTCAGTTGTAAAATAATTACATTCAAATCAGATTATCTTGGTAATTTTAAATGTCACACCCTGTATTTTATTAATCTACGTTATTCAAGAAAACATTCTCTATCATTTGGTATATGGGTTTCCTATACCTAAATATAACAAAAAATTTAAACTAATCTAGTAGATTGCTGTCTTTTTAGACATAATACAATTAAAAGTTGTTTTTTCTAAGTCTCTAACTTGTGCACAATAATTTTATTTATTGTTAAATTGTTACAATAATAGTTTAAACTGAAATACGGATTACAACAAAGAATTAATATGATATTGTGCATTGGAGAATGTTTAGAAAATTATTTTCTGGCTTCTAGATTGTATGCTCCAAAGTACCCCGACCGAGAACATCCAAGAAAATAGATTTTTGAAAGGTTGTTGAATAGATTTTGTGCTACTGGGTCAGTTGCATATCAGAAGGTGAATAAAACAAAACAGGTTACTGGGAATAATGAAAATGAGTTTTATGTAGTACTTACTCTGTTACTGATGACCCTCATACAAGTACTAGAAAAATTTCGAATGAAACAGGTATCAGTCGAAGAAGAGTCCGTAGGATACTTAAAAAAAATGGATATTATCCTTATCATATTCAGTTACATCAACATTTGCCTGTAAGGGACTATAATCTACGTTTAAACTTTTGCTTCTGGGCTTTGGATAAGGCTGGCAGAGATCCTGATTTTTTTAAATTCGTGGAATTTACAGACGAATGAACTATTCAGAGTGATGGTATAGTAAATATGCGTAATTACCACTATTGCAATATTGAAAACAGACATCTATTTCGTACTGCTGACCGTCAACACCGATGGACTGTAAACGTTTGGGCAGGAATATTAGGCGATTATGTGATTGGACCATATTTCTTTGATAGCCACCGCCCACCTACATGGAAGAAAATTTTTGGATTTCTTAAAACGTGATTTTTGGATACTCCATGAGCATATTCCATCCAGTTCGATGGAGCACCCGCTCATTTTGCCCGACCTGTCAGAGAGTATCTGAACAGAAAATTTAGAAATAAGTAATAGTAATTGGCCACCTAAGTCTCCAGATGTTACTCCAATGGATTTCAGTATATGGGGTATTGTTCAACTTATAGTAAATCAAACAGTACCCACTACTCCCGAGGATATGAAAATAAGAATTTCTAATGCATTTAACACTATAACGCCGGAAATGTTAAATAAAATAAGATCTTTTGAAAATAGAATTAATTGTTGTATTCAGGCAGATGGCAGACATTTTGAGCATATGTTAGAGTTAAATTAATTTTTTCCTAGCGTTTTTGTCATTATAATTAATACTTCACTCATTAAAAAAATATTTTGCCGTTTTTATGTTTTTAGTTAATAACTTTTATCTAGAACCATTTAATAATAAACGCTAATACCTATGATAGTAAGAGTATTATGCTATGCATAATACAACAAGTGTAATTATAAATTCGGAATAATCCAAGAGCTACAAATATATTTTAATAAGTAACCGCCACGCGAGGCATTGCCGTTACTATGAAAACGAGAAAAGTCAAAATAAATATGCCTTGACGTAAATGTAAAAATTGCACTTTCTCGATAAGTATTTTGTGTTTAAACAAATAAAAATGAATTTTAGAAATAATGAAAATGAATTACCGAACACGCCTCCAAAAATTCGAGCGGCAGCAGAAGCAGCTTCATTAGATTTACTACCCAAAAAGTCGAGAGATAATTACGAAAGTACATATAAACATTTTATGGATTGGCATTTGACGAATGAAGCGACCTCGTTTTCCGAAGATACTTTATTAGTATATTTTACAGAATTGGTCAAAAAATATGTCGTCTTCTTTGTGGACCTATTATTCTATGCTGAAAAGCACCCTTTATATTAAACACAATATCAAAATAGAATCTTACGCAAAACTACACGCTTCATTGAAAAGACAATCGGACGGTTATCAGCCAAAAAAATCCAAAACATTTACTGGAGAGGAAATAAATAAATTTATCAACGAAGCGCCAGATATTAAATATCTAGCTACAAAGGTAAAGAATAATATTAAATAATATGTAATATGCACCATATACAATGTAACTCATTTCAACATTTTTAGCAATTAAGAGTATTATTATACTGTATATCTACTAACCCTGCACTATATTTTAGGTTGCATTAATTATGGGAGTGATGGGAGTATGCCGTTCAAATGAACTACATGCAATGAAAATGGAACGTATCATTTTATGAAGGTTGCACTAGAGTTTTAATTCCAGTTACAACGACTTAAGACTCCTAGGAATTTCAGTATTACGGACAATTTTCACAATATCGTTAAAAAATATGCAGATCTAAGACTGCCAAATGTATCAAATTCATTTTTTATGAATTTTCAAAATGGAAAATATACTAAACAAGTTATCGGTATAAACAAATTTGTAAGAATGGGTAGAGAAATTGCAAGTTTTTTAAAAATAGAAAATCCAGAAAAATATACTGGTCACTGCATTCGACGATCATCAGCCACATTGTATGTTGATGCAGGGGCAAGTATGACAGCTCTAAAACGCCAAACGCCACGGAGGCTGGAAATCAGCTTCCGTGGCTGAAGGCTATATTGCAGACTCACAGAAGAATAAAATTGACACTGCTAACATAATTTTAAGCCAAATCAATCCCAATTCCAACAATAACCTCACTTCTATCCCATCACATCTATGTCCACGTATGTCTGCTACTGGTAATGCTGGCAAGTCTTCCCATGATAATTTTTCCATTACTATTGACGCCACCGACATTAGTATTGGTATTACACATACTGCAATGAATTTTAATAACTGCCCTAAATCTTACAATTAATTTAATAAATAAATCATAAAATTATAATAACCAGGTCTATTCCAACAAAAATTAGAAACTAGTCAACGTCAATCTTATTTTTCTAATGTTAATTTTCAAACTGTTTTTGACTATTTTTCACAAATTTAATTGGCATTGACCGGTTTATAATTTTTATTTTTAATTTTCCAGTTGAGGCATTTTTGATTTGATAGAACTAACATACGTGTCTTTTCTAATTTTTGCACGCTCTAAAAATAAAACTCAAACCTTATTAACGTCACAATATTTTCTCTTTGAGTACCATTAAAAATAAAATTTTTCGAAAAATAAAAAACTCCAAAAAAAGTTTCCCATATGAAATCAACTTTTTGGCGAACACTGTATAAATGGATGGTTGTAGATAAAGTATAGTATTTGACTCACGTATGTATAATGGACCATAATAAACTCTGATGATTATTATGGTCCACATTACACGCTCCTTAAATAATATCCTATTAATTTACTTGAGTGTTAAAAATAAAAATGATAATAATTATTCGAATATTTCTTTTATCTCATAAATACATTAAATTGATGAAAATGTTGAATAACAAAAAACTAATATTTAGGTATAGAAAACCCATATACCAAATGATAGAGAACGTTTTTTTGAATAATGTAGATTAATAAAATACAGGGTGTTACATTTAAAATTACCAAGATAATGTGATTTGAATGTAATTATTTTACAACTGAAAATTTTGAGCACCCTGTAAGGAATTAAGAGTCATTCAAAGGGTAACAACTTTAATACTTACAACTAGAACTCTGTCATTCTAATTTAATTGATTCGGTCAGTATGATTATTGTTCGAAAATCTATTATTTTCATAAAATTCAAAATATCTCGAAAACTGTAGTATTTACCTATAGGGATCATTTATTAAAGTGCACCTTATTTTTACAGTACTATCCAAAATTTAACGAAAATACAGGGTGTTCCATTAAAAAAAAACATAAGTTTGGTAAGCCACGCTTTTCTGGAACATCCAGTATGTACGAAAATAATTTTAAAATGTGGCCACTACTGATATACATAACCCACCTGAAAAATAAATTTGAAAAAACATATTGCCTAGATACAAAAGACCGTCCCGTTGATGGTGGCCCACCCTGTATATATATATATATATATATATATATATATATATATATATATATATATATATATATATATATAATTTAAAACTTGTTAGGGGATATTGGAAATTTCTTTAGTTTAAAAAACTTTTTATCTATACCTCCAATATTTCGCATTTATTCAATGCTTCTTCAGGAAGAAACTACAGTAAACAAATAGTAAAGATAAATAACAAGTTAACAATATTTCGGGAGTCTAACTTACGATATAGTTACATTAAAAATAAAAATTAAATTTAACAAACAGATATACCACATTTGTTGACGGAAGTAATAAACAGCTATCTTAATAAATATTATGTATAAATCTCACAGTAATAATTCTACAGAAATTAATCCTAAATATAAGATGACAAAAATTAAATTTCTAAGAGATAAGAATAAATAATGCTAAGAATATCCATATCACTTTTACAGTCATTATAGTTTATATATATATATATATATATATATATATATATATATATATATATATACAGCGTGTTCAGCGAGGAATAGGACAGTGCAATATCTCGAGAGCGGATGAAGATTTTTAAATTATGAAAATATTTTTGTAAATATCTTCCAAAGGCGCACATTTGTTGGCACAAAGATTTGAATCAACGCCCATCACGCCAGGTGGCGCTATCTCACTTCAATTTTTTAAATGCAATGCCCTATTTTTTATTTCATTTTTGGATTCTATGACATATTTGTGATGACTTTTATTAAGACTCCTACCAACCTATCTTTTGTAGTTTCTGAGAAAAAAAATAATTTTTGGAATTTTATTAATTGAAAGCATACAAATTAAATTAAATGTTCAAATGTTTCTCCATCAATTTCTACACACGTTTGATAACGCCTAATTAATGTAACACTAGTTGCCGATCTTAAAGTTTCTCGTGGTATGTTTGCACAAGCAATTATAATTTTGTTTTGTAACTCCTCTACATCTCAAGAAGGTGTTTCATACACTACACTCTTTAAATGTCCCCAAAGAAAGTAGTCTACGGGACTAAGGTCAGGAGAACGAGCTGGCCACATAATGGGAGCATTTGTACCTATCTATCGTTGCGGAAACAGTCTACTTAGATAATTTCTCACTATTGCGCTATTGTGCGCCGGTGCGCCATCCTGTTGAAAGTACATCACTTGCCGCAGATTTACATTTACATCTTCAAGCAAAGCAGGCAGTTGATTTTCAATAAAATCCAAATAGCGTTGGCCTGTTAAGGTACCATTAAAAAAATATGGGCCAATCAATTTGTCATCTATCATTCCGCACCATACATTTACGTTCCATCTCACTTGGAAATTGATTGCTCTTACCCAATGAGGATTTTCTGACGACCAGTAATGGGAATTGTGGCGATTAACGATTCCATTGTTTGAAAAATTACTTTCATCAGACCACACGATACGACCTAGAAAATTAGGGTCTTGCGCATAATGTTCCATAAAAACTCCGGTGATAAAATTAAGTCTGCGATCTTGATCTCCTACATGCAGTTCATGTACCAAATGAATTTTAAATGGTTTGTATTTATTAGATTTTAATATTTTATGGACAGAACCAACTTTTTTTTTTTTATGATTGTGGACCTGAACAGGCTAAATAAGGCCTATCGTGCTAAAGCACTCAGGAACACTTAGGAGGATGGATAGAGGGATAATGAATTGCCAATAGATGCCTATGAACAGCTACCTTAAATTTTCTCATATCATAAGTGAGAGGAAAACAGGAACTAGGGAGATCATTCCAGAGTTTAGAAGCCGTGTAGAAAAATGTGGATTGCGCCCGTTTGGTACGACAAGTGGAGATTTGTACTGCATACTGATGATGTGATTGAGCGAACCGAGTGTTTCTCGCAAAGATAGCCGTTGTAATAACGATAATACAAAGAAAGAACTGAAACCATCCCTCTATGCTCAAGGGACTGTATGTGAGAAGTTAAAGTTCCCATGAGGATGACTTCAGATACTGAAAGAGCGATGTCCGAAGAAGAGGACGACTTAAAACAATATTCACGCCATGGAAAGGTTGCAAAGAAATCCCGTAAATCACTCCATCGAGCTGACTTAAAACACCACAAGGTTCTATCGGTTTTGCGAACAACAGTGGAATTAGGTACAGTAGAAATGATTTTTATTAGACAATGGTCGGAATGACCTAAAGGCGAAAGAACGGAAATTTTATAAACAAGAGGGTTTGATGTAAGAAAGAGATCTAGAAGATGTGGAGTATGGTTAGGGTTATCAGGGATTCTTGTGGGTTCAGAAATAATTTGTGTGAGATCACATGAAATAGCAAATGTTTCTGCACTATGACCAGCGGGATTTGTAGTAGATGAAAATTGAAGCCAATTAGAGTTATGAACATTGAAATCGCCTACAAATGAGATATCGCAAGATGGAAACTGAGACAGGAGATAGTCAACTTTCGTACTAAGGTAATCGAAGAAGTCTTGAAAGTTGCTGTCATTAGGAGACCTATAAATGCAACAGTAGAATTTCACAAAGTTAGGACCAGAATGTTTAAACCAAATCACGTCAAAATTTTTATTTTCTAAGGAAGAAACCCTCTTGCAAGCAATTCTGTCCTTGATGTAGGCACATACGCCTCCTTTATATCGAAAGTTAGAGTGAAGATGGTATTGAGGAAATTGCAACTCGGGTGACTCGGAGCTTTCCGAGGAGACTTGTGTTTCAGATAGAAACAATATATCAGGTTGTAATTGTTCAAGATGTTGGTGAATAGCATTAAGATTAGACCTGAGACTGATACGACACACTCTTCAGAAATAGATCTCACAGACACATGAGGATTATAAGCTACACATGCTAATACACCGACGGTGTATGCTTCATCTGTTGCTGTCTTTGTGCGATTCTCGCACTTACGGTGAGGAAAATGACCGGTTCCCCTCAAAATATTTGCTACACGAACAAATGTATTTTTTCCGGGATGGCGTCGATCGGGAAACCTGGCAGCATACAATACTTGTGCAAATTATTACCATATCAAAATATTCTTCGTTAGAAAACGTAAACATAATTATGGAATTTGAAGATGCACAGACGATTTTCAAAACTGAAACTGTAAACTGACAGAAACTTGACAGACACTTCAGTACGTGTTTGTTTTCATGGCATGATAAATGTTTCACATGATTCTTAATCAACGACTGTGATAAGTTGGTCCCCCTTACAATTTAGTGTACAGCGTATCGCATTATTTCGGCGTTATCTGCATTATTTTTGTGGAAGAACAATCTTTTATCTTTCATTTGGTATAAAATTTGCTATTTTGTCTGTATCACTCAAATGTTACGAGCACTTCCTGAAATTACGTTTTGTGCTAAAATTCCAAGGATTATTTTTTCTCAGAAACTACAAAAGATAGGTTGGTAGGAGTCTTAATAAAAGTCATCACAAATATGTCATAGAATCTAAAAATGAAATAAAAAATAGGGCATTGCATTTAAAAAATTGAAGTGAGATAGCGCCACCTGGCGGTGATGGGCGTTGATTCAAATATTTGTGCCAACAAATGTGCGCCCTTGGAAGATATTTACAAAAATATTTTCATAATTTAAAATCTTCATCCGCTCTCGAGATATTGCACTGTCCCATTCCTCGCTGAACACGCTGTGTATATATATATATATATATATATATATATATATATATATATATATATATATATATATACAGGGTGTCTCAGAAACTTGTTGCCAAACTTTAGGGGGTTATAAAGGCCGATGAATTAAGTACTTTTGCCTTATAAACGTATGTCCGGAAATGAGTCGTTAAGGCACTAGACGAAGAAGTGTTAAAAATTGCAGAATGTTCGCATTTACGACTTTTGTATTTTTAATATTTATTAAATAAGAAAACAATAAAACATTATATTAGTTGTTCAAAATTGCGGCCATCGACACGATTTTGGTTGCTCCAAATATAAGTATTGCGGTCTTTGAAGTAACTGTCTCTAGTAAAACAAGCTTCATTGATAAGCTTTTTAAATTTTGTTTTTCTTCCATCTCCACTGATCGAGTCGTTCTTTGCTGACTTGTACCTACATTTGGTTTAAAATTTCCTTTTCCATTTCCTCAAAACTGAAATGTTTCATAGCAAAAGAACTTTTCTTCAATTATCAAAATTGTTCAAATTTTGAATGACGTTTTGAATGTCACTTTGATTTTGTAAATTTCAAATAGTTGTTATTTTAAAGTGATAATTTAAGTAAAGAAGAATTCTTTTACTATGGAACATTTTAGTTTTGAGGAAATGGCTGATATGCATCTGATTTATGGAGAAGCAAGATGCAATAGCAGGGAAGCTGCACGGATCTACGCTGGTCGGTTTCCCAATCGTCGCCATCCATCTCGCAGATTATTCGTTTCATTACACCTTCGTTTAAGAGAAAAGGAAATTTTAAACGAAATGGAGGTACGGGTCAGCAAAGAACGGCTCGTTCGGTGGAGATGGAAGAAGAAGTATTGCGACGAGTGGAAGAAAACCCTCCACTAGTGTGCGAGCAATAGCAAATCAAACTGGAAATACAAGGGCATCAGTATGGCGTGTACTTCATGAACAATTGCTATACCCTTATCATCTTCAAAAAGTACACAGTTTGACCCAACGGGATTACGGTCCAAGAGTAAACTTTTGTCGCTGGTATTTGGAAAAATGCGCTCGACAGTTCGATTTTAGCTCAGTTATTCTATTTAGCGATGAAGCTTGCTTTACTAGAGAAGGTTACTTCAATAGCCGTAATAGTCACATTTGGAGCGACCAAAATCCTCATGGAACATTTCAGAAGTCTAACCAGTATCAGTTCTCTATTAACGTGTGGGCTGGCATAGTAGGAGATCATATTATTGGACCGTACCTACTACCTCCACGTTTAAATGGTCAAATCTACCTAACATTCCTACAAGAAGTTCTCCTGAGTTGCTTGAAAATGTTCCATTGGACATTCGTCGTAGAATGTGGTATCAGCACGAAGGAGCTCCGGCGCATTTTACTCGCAACGTGCGGGACCACCTAACTTTACAATTTCCTGAGAGGTGGATTGAACGAGGTGGACCTGTTAACTGGCCAGCCCAAGCCCAGATCTGACACCTGTCGATTTTTTCTTCTGGAGTTACCTCAAATCATTAGTGTATGAAACACCTGTAACTACAGAAGAAGAATTGATTGGAAGGGTAATGGCTGCGAGTCAAGTTGTTCAGGAAGATCCGCACATCCTTTATCGAGTTCGCCAATCAATGGTTCGACGTACGACCGCATGTCAGCAAGTCGATGGCCGCAATTTTGAACAACTAATATAATGTTTTATTGTTTTTCTTATTTAATAAATATTAAAAAATACAAAAAGTCGTAAATGCGAACATTCTGCAATTTTTTAACACTTCTTCGTCTAGTGCCTTAACGACTCATTTCCGGACATACGTTTATAAGGCAAAAGTACTTAATTCATCGGCCTTTATAACCCCCTAAAGTTTGGCAACATGTTTCTGAGACACCCTGTATATATATATATATATATATATATATATATATATATATTTAAATAAGACAATTTTTCTTTAAAACTTGTGTAAATAAACGTAAAATTAATTCAACGTTTCGGGAACGTCCTTTGTTCCCTTTGTCAAGAATTTATTGAACAAAGGACGTTCCCGAAACGTTGAATTAATTACGTTTATTACAAGTTTAAAAAAATATCTTATTAAACATGAATACTTGGAAATCTAAATAGAAACTATATATATATATATATATATATATATATATATATATATATATATATATATATATATATATATATATATATATAGAGGGTGTTCCTTAATGATATGCGAATATTGAAGTGGATGAATCTACACGAAAAAATAATTATAGTTTGATTAATAAAGTATGGTCCTAAAATGTATCGTTACGGAAATACGGGGTGTCAAAGATACACGAAAAATACGAAAATTAATTGATATCTTCTAAACCGCTAAACATTTTCCAGTGAAATTTAGTACGAAGTTAGAGTGCATGAAAGTGGATATTTTTCGATACGAAGTTAATTTCTAGCTTCTGCAGTGGCGTGCGTACGGGCACTCACTTGGATATTTTTGAAGAAAAAAAATGATACGCCACTGATTTCTTGAAAAATAAAATTACATTTTAATTACTCGTTCAATTTGAAAAATAAAAGCTCTCTTGAATTATGTTCCTAGAATGTTCCGTTTGGGAGTAATAAAATAAAAACCGTTGTATTGTACGAGAAAATTATGTAATTTAATGATTGAAAGAATATGTTACACATTGGCATCTGCCTTCACTGAACAACAACAAAAACAACAAATGGAAACATACAGCATAAACTTAATACTGGAAACAAGTAATATGGAACGGTAAACACAAAAATTGTTGGAAATGGCCTCCTTCACTCAAAATGCATGCTTCTGCCCTCCTGCTCATGGAATTCCGCACTCGTTGAAATATTCCCGGAGTATGTTTTATATTATTACATGCTGCAACTATTCTCTCTTTCAATTCTGCTACACTGTTAATGGGACTTGTGTACACTAGCGTTTTTAGATAGCCACACAAGAAAAAATCTAAGCTGTTAAGGTCGGGGGACTGTGGTGGCCATTCTTGAGGTCCCCCACGGCCAATCCAACGATTAGAATAAACAGTATCTAGATGATTGCGAACCATACCACTGAAATGTGCTGGTGCACCATCATACATGGACCACATATGGTGTCTTATTAAAAGCGGAACATCCTCAAGCAGCTCAGGCAATTCTTCACGAATGAAAGTAAAGTAAGATTGTCCATCAAGTCGTCTCGGAAGAAAGAATGGGCCAATAAAGTAATCGGCTATAATTCCTGACCAGACGTTCACCGAAAATTGATGTTGGATATGGGTTTCAGTTGTGGCTTTGGGATTGTCATCCGCCCACAAATGGTTATTGTGAAAATTCTGAATCGCATTTCTTCAGAAATTACATTCGTCCGTGAACAGGATATGTGAATCGAATTGTGGATTATGTGCAACATTATGAAGATACCACCGACAAAAAGTTACTCGCTTAGGAAAATCTCTCGGGAGTAATGCCTGTACTCTCAAAATATGGTATGGATATAACAAATAATCCATTAAAATTCTCCAAACAATTTGATGGCAAATATTCAAGTTTGTAGCTATCTTTCTTGTACTCGTTTCAGGCTGTTCTTCGACTGCATGCAGGACTGCTTCCTCAATTTCAGTTGTTCTTACACTTAGAGGCTTACCTTCAGATGTACCTCTTCGGACACTACCAGTTTCAACAAGACGCTGATGAATATTCGAGAAGGTTCGACTATCTGGTAAAGCACGATTGGGATATCTCTGGTGATAAATCCGTCTGGCTTTTTCTCCATTGCCATCAGCGAGGCCATACACATAATGCATATCAGCCATTTCAGCAATTGTATACGTCATCATGAATAACAAAATTGTACAAAAACAATGGGAAAAGTTAATTTACAGTGACTTAAATTGAACTAGAAAATGTCACATGGAAAAAGCAAGTGTCATTTTGAAAGGCAACTAGACTTATTGCGAAATTGTTATTTCATTCATTGAATTAATTTTCTCGTACAATACAACGGTTTTTATTTTATTACTCCCAAACGGAACATTCTAGGAACATAATTCAAGAGAGCTTTTATTTTTCAAATTGAACGAGGTATTAAAATGTAATTTTGTTTTTCAAGAAATCAGTGGCGTATAATTTTATTTCTTCAAAAATGTGAGTGCCCGTATGCACGCCACTGCAGAAGCTGGAAATTAACTTCGTATCGAAAAATATCCACTTTCATGCACTCTAGCTTCGTACTAAATTTGACTGGAAAATGTTTAGCGGTTTAGAAGATATCAACTAATTTTCGTATTTTTCGTGTAACTTTGACACCCCGTATTTCCGTAACGGTACAGTTTAGGACCGTACTTTATTAAGCAAACTATAATTATTTTTTCGTGTAGATTCATCCACTTCAATATTCGCATATCATTAAGGAACACACTGTGTATATATATATATATATATATATATATATATATATATATATATATATATATATGTACAGAAAAAGTGCCATGCATAGTGCCACGCGATAAAGGACACTAAAATCAGAAAAAAAGTTGCTATGAACTTAGGTCCGCACCGCCTTCGTTTAAAATATATAGGGTGTTGAAGTTTAATTATTTTTTTTAGTATCTTCTTACAATGATGTAATAAGCGGACGAAATTTTGTATACAGGTGCTTTTTATCACGTAGAATTCAAATATGACCTTAACTAGTTCTTTTATTACTGAAGAGCAGTAATCATATTACAAGCCCCCCACGACAAATCCACCTATTTTCAAACCTCCTTTCAAAAAATTTCCTTACCACTCAAGAAAAGTGAGTTAGCTTGGCATCAAGCATCAAGTCCACTCTTGCAACAATGTCCAATGAAACATCTTCTAATAATGTGTTCAGGTTATTCCTTTTCAACAGTGCGACGAGTTCTGGAAACTCCCACTATTAACTTTTTTTTTAAACAAACATCTTCATTCAAAGGCCTATGCACGCCAATAAATGTTCTAACATTAGGAACCTGTCCTAAAGGATATCATTCTCGATAGATACGTTGGGCTTTGGAGAAATTTGACATTTTCATGCATCGGATGCATTTTTGTCGTAAACCGTTGCTCCTAGCGACTTCAATAAGATATACCTTTCTAAAGCAGAAAAGATGGGAAAACAAATTTTTCCCGTCGAAAATGACATACAGTGTAAGGCAAAAAAGTTAGGACCGATTCAAACAAGATGGAAACCTGTATGTGGCGCCCTCTATTAGTAATAAAAGAACTAAGGTCATATTTGAATTCTGCGTGATAAAAAGCCCCTGTATACAAAATTTCGTCCGCTTATTACATCATTGTAAAAAGATATTAAAAAAAAAAATAAACAAATAATTAAACTTCAACACCTATATCTTTTAAACGAAGGCGTTGCGGACCTAAGTTCATAGGAACTTTTTTTCTTATTTTAGTGTCCTCTATCGCGTGGCACTATGCATGCCACTTTTTTCTATGTCACCCTGTATATATAATTTAGTACATATATATATATATATATATATATATATATATATATATATATATATATATATATATATATATATATATATATATATATATATATATATGTATACATACAGTATGTCCCCGGATCGACTTTAAAAGAGGGAAAAATCTCTTATTTTTCATTTCTCAGAAAATTTCATTCTTGCTGATTTGCCCTGCTTGTTTTCAAACCCCCCAAACACAAATTACTTGCTATTTAACTCAAACGGTTCTCGAGATAATATCATTTTTCTTGAAAAATTCGAGCTTTTCGTAATTTTTTGAAGTAAATTTATTTGTTTCAAAGGAAAAATCAAATTTAATTAATAAATTTAACAATTGATGGTAAAATGAAATGAAATTCTCAAAAAACTGAACTATTAATTTTCTATTCGAATAATGCTCCTCCTTTTTCCGCACAGATTTCAATGCGAGCTCTGAATTCATTGAAACTGCGCCTTATTTCTTCGATTGAAAGGGACTGGACAGCATTCCGTATCCTATTTTTCAATTGCTCTTCATCATTGTCTAATGGCTCACTGTACACAATTTGTTTTAAACGACCCCACAGATAAAAGTCCATTATTGTGAGATCAGGACTTCTCGGCGGCCATAAAATGGGACCATCTCTTCCTATCCAATTATCATGGAACTCTGTATTGAGCCACTGGCGAACAGTACCGGCATAATGAGCAGAACACCCATCGTGCTGGAAGAACATTTCAATTTGGTAGTTCAATGGCAATTCATCCAGTTTATCAGTTAAAAATTTTTGGAACATTTCCAAATATGAATAACGGTTTAAATTTTGATCAAAAAAATATGGGCTAATAATTCCATGGTACGAAACCGCACACCACACATTAACTTTTTTCAAACATTGTCTGCGACTAGCAATTCGGAAGTTTGGATTCGTCCTACTCCAGTAACGGCAATGTTGGGAGGAAACGACTCCGTTAGTTGAAAAGGTCGATTCATCGGAGAACATTATTCGTTTATAAAAATTTGAATCTTCCAAAACTCTATTGCCCATTTCCAAACAAAAATCCAGACGTTTGGCTTCATCACCGTTCTCTAAAGTTTGCCTAAATTGCGGCTTAAATGGTACAATTTTGTTCTCCTTGAAGATTCTTTGTAAATGAGATTTACCTATCCCAATTCGTAGTACCCTCCTTCTTAAATACAACCTTGGAATTTCTGTTGCGGAATGAACGGCGAGAACAGTAGCAGCATCTTCTTCATCGAACAACTTCTTTGGCTTCTTTAGGTTTAAAACCGAGCCTGCTTGAAGGAATTTAGTTACCAAGTTTTTTGCTCCGGCATTCGAAATGGCAACCTCCGGGTATTTTTGGTTGAATTTTCTGATAACAACTCGGTAGCACTCTTCCCCAGTTCCGTAACATTGAATTAGATAAATTCTTTGTTGTAAAGTCAACATTATAGCATACAATTCAAATTAGCATGAATTAATTTGCAGTTCAACAGAATTATCACATTTGACAATTTCTGTCAGTGGTGTTTTTCAATGAAATCCGCCTACTAAAGTTACTTCTAAAAATTAGGAAAAACATTCTGTTCAATTTTTCAAAAAAAATGATATTATCTCGAGAACCGTACGAGTAAAATAGAAAGGAATTTGTGTTTCGGGGGTTTGAAAACAAGCAGGGCAAACCATCAAGAATGAAATTTTCTGAAAAATCAAAAATAAGAGAATTTTCCCTCTTTTAAAGTCGATCCGGGGACTGTATATATATATATATATATATATATATATATATATATATATGTACTAAATTTTTTCTTGCCAGTTAATTAAATAATTTAAAACTTAGGGGATATTGGCAATTTCTTTAGTTTAAATAAACTTTTTATCTATATCCCCAATATTTCGCATTTATTCAATGCTTTTTCAGGGAGAAAATACAGTAAACGAATAGACTTCCGAAATATTGGTATTTTATCTTTACTAACTTACGATATAGTTACAGTAAAAATAGAAATTAAATTTAACAAACAGGTATAAACACGACAGTTATAAAGAATACCAATCATGATTTTTCTCCCGGACTTCACCCCTTTGCGTTACAGACTTTTTTCCATTTAGAGCATCCACCTCGTATATACACAAAGGTCAATATCTCCTGTACCATCGAAGAAGTATAAAGGGTACTCCAAAAAGGCGGCGCGGTACAAATTTTATATTTTTTAAATGGGACACCCTGTATATTTTTAAATATTTTAATTCGCCCTAAAATTATATATTTAGCACCGAAATGTGTATAGCATATTTTTGCAACGTTGCCAATTAAATTAAAAAATTTGTGAAAAACCATTGGTCAATGAAAAATTATTATTAATTTTATTAAATACATAAATAAAAAGTTTACCTCGAATAGGATTCGAACCTACGTGTACTCTGGCGCCATCGAGATTCAAGCCCCAATCGATGCAAACTTTGTCTTTATCTATGTAGAACTGATGTAAATTCTAAATATAATGATATTAGAATGAAATTACTTATATTAAAGGAATGTGAGCCGGCAATATCAGAAGGATTCACACATAAATAAAAAGTTTTTATTTATGTATTTAATAAAATTAATAATAATTTTTAATTACATATTTACTTTTGAACTTATTCGTTCATAACAAAAACTTATAATAATTAAGTATTTGTCTAGTTGCTTTGGTATGTGGAAGAGCGTTGTAAAGCCTTTTCCGGGACACCTTGTATATATACAGGGTGTCCGGGAAAATGTGGGAAATCTCTGGGATTCAGATAGAACATGGAAAAATAAGATGACAAGTTCCTATAACATTTGTTCCTACAGGCCCTCCCTACGGAGATATGTGAACCTGAATGACGCCACCGGAAATCGGTTCTTCTTGAATAACTTTTAAAGTATTAATAACAATTTAATATGATGGACACTAGCAAGGACCACTTAAAATAGTGTCCTTGAAATATATTTAGCTTTTTTAGTTCACCAGGGTCGGACTAAGCTTTACACCTTAATGATTAAATTTTTAACACACTGTATGATAAAGACTTAAAAAAATAATCTTAGGAGCTTCAACCTTGAGCTAAAAAAAGATACTTGTTTATTGTCGATAAAATGAACCGTTTTCGAAAAAAATAATAATAAACGAATTCATGTTTTATTTTTAATGAAAAGGACAATGATTTCTTGTCATCGAAACGTAAAAAATTATGCCTTGCATAAAGTCTTGCCACAAGTACAAAGTGAATGGAAGTCAGAGAGAGATGCGGTTATTTTGCGTCTAGTTACTCGAGGTCACGTAGAGCCTTAGACTTAAAACAGTCAACAACTTTAACTCATTCACTCACCACTCAGTGGGATACATCCACGATCTTTTGGTGAATTGGGATACTGTGCGCGAGTGAAAAAGACATACGAATGTTGGAATCCCAACTGAAGGACCTATGGTACCTTCCGACAAGATTTCATTGACTCATGGAGAGAATTGGTCTAAGAGTCTAAGATTGAACGAAAATCACTCAAATGCATAATGAACTCGATGTTCCAAACGTTATCAGGGAATGCTAACTGCCCTACTATATCCGTGCTTAGTTTTGTAAAACGGCCGCGAAAGGACTAAGAGAATCATAAGTTGGATGCAACGCTCTCTTCACTAAGAGGAAATATCCGTTTGGCGATGGCATTTCGAAAAATAAATGTTTTCAGTGCAGTAAACATGAGCATGTTCAGGTATACTGTCGTGCGAAAGTGATAGTGTTTGGTTCAAGTAAACAACCAGACGTATCGGGCTCTCACAATGACACTAGCGCCTTTTGTACAGTGCTCCAGCAGCTGATAAAAGTCGCAGGCATGTCAATCTCGTTTAACACCTACTGACACTACAGAAATATTAGTTGAATGACATCGATTATTGGCTTTAATGGATACAAGCGCAGATCTTTCTCTAATATTAGATAAATTTTTGTAATATTGTGCGGAAGGGGTTTTCTAATACAATAAGTTCCGTGCGTGAACGAAAATTTCAAACGTGAAAGTTACCATACGCTACGTTTTTGTCCATGACGTTATTATCGAACGTCATATTTTGAAAATCCAAGCAGCCCAAAGAGCAGTTAAGGTTATAGTCCTCATAATGGTTGCTAGTTACAACATAAAAAAAGGAACTTAGAATTCCTAGAAGTAAAAGGTAATCTTAATGTAAGCGAGTTAATTATATCACTATTTTTGCTCTGCCCCGTTAGTGACAGAGCCAAGAAGTTACTGAAATCTCCACTTGACTATGCACGATATGATTTGTGTTAGTATCTGTCCCGTTAGGAGTATAGGCAAGTGGTCTCTGAAGTCTCCACTACAGACAATATAATGTTTGTTAAGTCTCTCTAGTAGAACCAAGTGGTGGTTGAGATCTCCAGTATGCATGATATAATTTTTGTTAGTCTCTGTCCCATTAGCGGTAGAGCTAAGTGGTAGCTGAGGTTTCAACTATGTACGATACAATTGATGGTCTCTTCCCGTTAGTGGAGCCAGGCAGTGGATGAGATCTCCACTTTGCACGATATGAATGTTGGTCTAACATCGATGAGAATGTCGTCAACTTCAGTTTGGCCGTGTTAAAAACCAGATGTTTTACTTTCCTATCAGAGTTAGAAACAACAATTTTTAGTAAGGCAATTACTTTTATATGCGACTTTTGCTATTGACTTATGTAGTCAAGAGATATTGAAATTTTATGCGTCCACGAAATGCTTAACTTTTGTGTGTTTATGTTCGAGTAATTTTTCATCGGTTTATGAGGATCGTTACCGATCAAGGAAAACCTTATGGTTAACAATGATATTACGTCTAATTTTTGAGTATACAAATAAAAACAAGATGATGCAGCGTAAATCGTGAGATTTTTCACTGCTCAGGTATATTTCCACTCTCGAAATTGTATTAATTTATAATTAATATAATTTGAATTTGAATTTATGTTTAATTTCTGTTTTCTAAAAATATATACTGGCACATTTGCATCTTTGCTTTGTTGCCAACAAAATAAATGTTAAGATTTTGCATGTTCTTAATTAAAATACTTATCTTTTTGGTATTAAATCTTGTATTTTTTATTTGTTACATATAAATTTAAATGTTCCGATAACAATTACAGTTATCGTCCTAAGTAAGCGATAACAGCTTTAATTATTAATTGATATGTCAAAATACACTTATGAAACATGAAAACACAAATATAAGCCTGCTATCAATATAACAGTTTGATAAACGTATTTAAAAGCCAATTACGGAATCTAATCTTACTTTAGTAAAAATAGCTAGATCTTTAATACAATCAGAAATCAGTGCTGTTTTTGAAAGGCGCAGATTGGTTATCATTCATGGTTAGCATTTTCAGGATAAGATAACATACCTAGCTGGTAGTGTAGTGGTGACACGATCTGCTTAGCATTCGGGAGGTAATGGGTTCGATTCCCGTTACCGTCTACCTTGTATGAGGTTTTTTCAGGGGGTTTTCCTCATACACATGTAGCGGCATGGTCACTGCGTATATGCACACCATGTGCGGCTACTTAGGCGAATGCTGGGGTAGTATTTTCCCCCTCAGAACCCTAACTCCGTTCCTTCCGATCCTATCCTGACCACACCTATCCTTAATCCTACCATGCATATATACGTAACGTATGTATGTATGCTGGGAATCCATGATTGTGGCTGAAGGAGGTCGGGAAGCTCGAGCAGCCCACCCTCCCCCTTGAGGAGGGAATGAAATACGTTGAATTTTCCTTTTCCTTTAAGATAACATGAGTAACGGATTCTAAATGTGTGATTTTCGATGTATATGTATGTTTTTGTGTGAGAGGGAAGAGGGGAAATGTTTTCTTGGTAATTAGTTAGTCGAAGTCCAGATTTTAATAGTAGATCATGTAGTTGAGAAGGAGGGGTGGAAGGCCGCGAGGGTAAGCTATGACGAAAAGGTGTTAATGTGAGTGTGATATGGAGTAGATACAGGAGATGGTATTGACTCAGTGTTCTTTAGCGGCTTTATTTAAAGCGATTCGAGTTAGTGTACCACGTCAACAACAAACAGAATGGAGAACTTAATTATTTTGTATATAGTGGAGTTAAGGTCCTTCATTTTGGCTCAGCACATGTGTATTCATGTATCATAAATAACTGAGTAGCCGGTAGAATGGCCTTCGCGGTCTCGTCTTTGTTTAAGAATGTAACTGAAAAATTGATCTGTGGAAACTTCCGGACTTTGCATTTATTAATTAATGGTTGATCGGAAAAGTATATTAACGTTATTACCTGTAACGCCTAAAATACTTTTGTATCTTTGTTTATTTTTACTAAACCAAATGTAAGGTTGTTAGCAATAAATCAATGTATGTTTCTTGTTATTTATGAGGGTCTAAAGTAAACAGTAAGAAAGACAGATTGTGAGATACATGAAAAGGGTGAAGAATTAGTTAAGTGTGTCTTAAGACTTACACATATCTAAATATATATTGCCTATCGGTACGAATTGGTATAGTAACCACGCATGTTAATATGTGAGCTCGGATATAAATTGTGACGTCAATTGAGTATGCACTACAGTATCAGACTCAACTTGTTAGTATACGATAGTTGATATCAATTAAGATATTTGATTGGATGTTGATGTCGATAGCCCCTATAAGTGGTAAAGACGAAGCCGTACCTTCTAACTGTGTAAGTGGGGAGCCTTGGTCTTGCTTGCTGTTCTAAATGACACGAATATGTAAACGAGGGACAATTATGGCGTGCTAGAATTTCGTACAAAAATAGAACATTGTTTTTCGATCTAATTATAAGGCGCTAGTTAAGGATTAATGTTTAGTATAAATTTTAAAAAGTGCAACGTTGTGTTGAAAATTAGATAACATGAACTGGGACAGTTATGGAATGCGTCCACGAAGAACATACGTAAGAGCTATGTTACTGTTTATTTTACTTTTGTTTTCGCTGAAAGTACGAGAAAAATGTAAATAATTATTTTGTAGATTTTGCATATTTCAATGTAAAATTCCGAAGTGGTATTTAGTATTTTGAATTTTTGCACCATTCATTCTTTCATTATGTTCTTATTAAAGTTAAATTAATTGTTAGAATAAAATATCGGAATTTAACGTATTCGTTTTAAGATCTTTTTTGTTTTTGTTAGGAATGTAACAACAGGGAACAAATACAGCTATCTTTGTAGCGGTAGTTGGTATTTTTTTGTCTTTGATTCTAGTTGGCGAATGCCCTTGGCATTTTCCTTTTGTGTATTGTGTTTAGTGCCGTAAAACCGGCACAATCACATTTATATCTTTTATCCATACATGTTGATTTTTTTTAATTTTGTTATTTCAAACCGAACAAATGACTAATTATAGAAATTATATTTATTTTGTTTGATCATTTTGAGGTTAGAATATAGAAAACAAAGCCATTAATTTTTGAGTGATACTTTGCGATTTATCTATGATGACTATTATTGAGTATGAGTAACAAGTTTTTGTACGGTTCTGAGATCAAATTAACGACAGATCATTTTATTTTCACAATGAATTTTTGAAGGTGTGATATTTTAGAGTTTTAACGTATATGTTTGCGTTTAATTAATAACCAAAAGTTTAATGAGAAAATTTAAAATGGACAGTTTATTTTGCAAATTAAAAGAGAGTTTAGTTATTACATGTTTAATAGTGATTTTGAATTCAATTTACAGGTTGAACTAAAAATTAATGTGAGTGTTGAAATGGCTAGAGAACTGGATGTGAGTTTTTGAGGGATGTAGACGTTTGTAGAATTTTTGATTTTTGAGTGAACAATTTGATTTCCTGACCTATGTAAACGTTAAGATCTAGTTCTTGGCGTGATTATTTTAAAAATTAAAAATCAAGTGGCGCCCCAGACATTTCATTACCGATTTTTGATTTTGTTGGTTGGATGTGGCCTTTTAGTGGTTTGAGTAAGAATCACTAAGCTATGACTATGCACTTGGCCTGCACGGGCTCATATTCTAGTGGGTGTCAATGTCTGTAACAAGGTCAGTTCCTCTAAAAGAAACTATTGAATAAATTGATCATATTATTCCAAAAAGACAATTCTTTTTAAAAACTGGATGGCAACTACTTATCTTCAGTAGAATAATAAGTTCTATGAACAGCTAGTTCTTAATCCTATTACAAAATGCACCTAAAAATCCTTTAGTTTGGTATAAATATGTAGATGACACTTTTGTTATTTGGACACAGAAACAAAAAACACTACATGAATTTTTAGTTTTTACCATTTCATCAAAGCAATGGAGTTAAAACTAATAATTCTCAAGCTTTTAAGGTTTACTAAACGCCGACACACGCTGATATTTGGCAAAATCTCTATAAGCTAATAGATATTCACTTAAAGATATTAATATTATTACACCATAACAATAAAAAGAAAAACTAGTGCTTACTTTTGGGACTGCTTCTCTTCCATTTATAGCTAATATTTCAGATACAATCGAAAAACTCGTAATTGATCGTGGCATTAGGACTGTTTTTAAACCTAAAGATTAAAGAACATTTCAGATGACCTAATGATATTTCAAATCCATTGTCATTTTCCGGAGTGTATATGCTGTCTTGTGAAAGAGTACACACTGGAGTCACAAAACCTAGCTTTGAAATTAGACGTAAACAACATATGCGATTTTGAGTCAGCCGGAGTAGTCTGCGGTAGCTGAGCATGCTTTAAATAAATTATATCATAGCATTCAATTTGAAAACATGGGAATATTATCAATACAAACGGATTATTATGTTCGTTTAAAACGTGAAACTATTGAGAATATACAAACATCCGAATAATTTCAACAAACAAGAAGAAACTTTCAAATAGCCTCAACAGGCAAAAAAATCTGCGATGGAATAGGTTTTGGCACCTTATAGCAAAAAAAGGCGAAATGGTATGTCGTAATTTTAACTTGTAGTACGTGCATGTTATTTGTTGTTTTTCCGAGCTTTTGAAGTAATTAAATATGTTAAGTTGCCACAGCATTAGAATAATTTAACATATGTAGTTAAAATTAAAATTCTATTAAACTTGCACATTGTGTTTTCAGTGTACAGTATTATCATTATTAATAACCGAAAACAATCTCTTTGTTAGATTTGACTAGATCTTTTATTGGTATGTCCAGCTTCTATTTTTGAATGCTTTTATCAACAATTTTCTCACAATGTTATACTTTTAAATGTTGTTAAATATGTTTTTTGATTAGGATATTTTTCATTGTTAGCCTTCGTCGGTTAGAAAGTGTTCTGATTTGTCATCTTCAAGGCAGTTTAATTAAAGGTCTAGCTAATCTTTACTAAAATAAAATTAGATTTCATACTTGTTTATACTGGCTTATACAGTACTTTTTTTAATGTCCTCCTCTCCTATTTTTGAACGGATCAAATTAGAGATTGGAAACTTTGTATGGGCTAATGGGTACATAAAGGCCATGTTTTAGTGTAAAACTGAAAATTTCAAGATGGCGGCTAGGTGCCATTTTAAAAAATTAAATGGAAAAGGGGGGCTTGCGATACCTCATTTTGAACCTCTAAGTAAGTACTTTATAACCCTGGAATAATAAGTCAATATCTTTACAAAATACAAAATGACGGCATTTGCTTTGTATAAAACAAAAACGATTAAAATTTACACCTTCATATCAAAGGACACTGGAAGTGAATTTGACAAATGTGTCAATGTATTCATTGCATGTTTCATCCTGTCTGTATTTTTGTTCAGTTTTTGTCTTAAGTGGTGTTTTTGATTCTAATGGTTAATTCTTGCCTATTAGAAGAGCAAATTGAAGTTTTTATTTATGGGACAACTCGTAATTTTACACAAGATTGAAATAATTTTCATTGACCGCTTTCCAGATCACCTTGTTTGTAGAAAATACATTAGAGAAGTTATAGTTAAATTCACGACTACTGGTAGTGTGAATAATAAAAAGCCACCAGGTCGTAAACCTATCCCGGAAGAAAAACAAATTGAGATTATTGGTGAAATGGTAGTCAGTGCCGAACAATCTATTACACATATTTCGGATGTATGTCGAGCTTCTGCTTCTACTGTGTGGAATATTTTAAAAAGGAAACAAATTTATCCATACAAAATCCAAATGGTATATCAGTTAACCGAAGATGATCCAGATCAAAGGGTACAATTATGCGAAAATATGACGGAAAGAATTGTAAGACACCCTCCCACACCCAGTGTCCACAGAAAATTTAGGTTTGGGCAGGAATATTGAGAAACCACATCGTTAGACCTCTATTCATTGAGGAAAACCTAACTGAAGAAATGTATCTGGATATGTTGGAAAATGCTATCAATATGGCCGAAATTATCGAGGAGAATCCAAATGAGTTCAATACGGAATGGCCTGCTCGGTCATCTGATTTGACCTCTTTGAACTTTTTTCTGTGGGGCTATTTAAAATAAAAGGGGTTTAAGACGGAACCTGATTCTATCTTGGATCTACGTTAGAGGATAACAAACGTTTGTCGAGTCGAAATACTGACGTTAGCGTAGTAAGAATTTTCCGACAGGCTTTTTTGGGTCAAGAAGTACAGGGTTGTCACTTTCAGCATGTTTTGAACTGAATGTGCAAATTTTAATTGTTTGTTTCATAGCATTAAAAATGCGGCCATTTTGTATTTTGTAATGATATCGACTTAATATTCTAGGGGTATAAAGTACTAACTTAGACGTTTAAAATAGGTAGCCACTTTTTCCATTTAAATTTTTAATTCAAAATGGCGCCTAGCCATCATCTTGAAATCTTCAACTGTCAATTTTACATTAAAACATAGCATTTATGTACCCATTACCCAATACCAAGTTTCAAATCTCTAGTTTGATCCGTTCAAAAAAATAGAAGAATACTTAACCAATAAAATATCGGCATTTGCATAATCCGGGCTTCTGAGATCCGTTATATGAAATCACGTATAGTCAGAATAGAAACAAAGTTATTGAAGTGAAAACGTGAGATTAAATATGAAAGTGAACATTATTGTTAAAATTTTTTAGGGATTAGAGAAGCATTTAGTGCACATTCTAATGCTATGCTCATTACAGATATTATTTTTACAACTAATATATATCATTGTGCTTTTACGATCAATATTTGCGCGGCACACTGAGCATCTCTTTCTCTTAATTGTTGTACTTGTAGAGTGGCTGGCGGACCAGAGATCAATAAATCTGCTTAGACACTCTCGGACACTACGCCGTAGGTTAGGGTTAGTAGGTCTTCTCTGCATATTTGGTATCACTTCGATAAATTTTTCAAAAACAATCTGCGTTAGTGAGTCACTCCTATGTTGCAGTTTGGATGTTCCTTCGAAACGTGTATATTTATATATATATATATATATATATATATATATATTCTATAGATTTCATATTCATGTTTAAATAAGACAATTTCTTGAAACTTGTGTAAATAAACGTAAAATTAATTCAACGTTTCAGGAACGTCCTTTGTTCCTTGTAAGATTTATTTATATATATATATATATATATATATATATATATATATATATATATATATATATATATATATTGAGTGGAGCAACACCAATATTGCTGAAGAAAAATGTCATGGGCCATCGTTTATTTTGCCTTTTGCACGTATATGTCGATACCATTTGATCCATGACATCAACACCGCTCTTTGTTTTATAATGAGTGATAATTTCAGGCTTCCTCTTAGCGTCATTATTGATAGATGCGAGGTGCTTGGTGCTTAGTAAAATTATACATTCGTTCTTTTTTCGTGCGTAACTTACCACGGATACGTTATTTCGAAAGTAAAACAATGAAGAGCAGAGTACACGATCTTTTGAGGCTTGTATTTCTTTCGGAATGTCATGCTTATTCTGACGCAGTGGATCCACAACAGTAATATTTTTATCCAACAGATAAATTGCTAGCGGAACACTAGTGAAGAAGTTGATTGTCGTGAGATTGAGACCAAAATTTTCATGTGAAGGTTCGCCAAGCTGGCGACCCACATACACTAAACCATCTAGAGCATAACCAGACCTGGATTCACACATCCAAAATATTTTGCCGGTGTACTTGTCATATATTGAAGGAATCTGCATCTACCTCTAAACCCAACGAGTTGTTCATACATCAGTATCCGGAATGACTCAGATTTTGCATTGCTGAATGAATAAATCCCAAACGTAAGACACCATTGCTAACTTATCGGTTTCCAAACGCGCATTCGAGGTTCTCTCGTCGTCAAATCTTACGAATCTTCGTATTTCTTCAAAGCGAAATATGGATATTGTGGCTCGGTAAATAGGATTGACAAATTCACTACAAAATAGTTCTCTTGCAAGAACATCCCAGCTTGTCAACTCCCGCATGAATAAATAAACCACAGAATGCAAGAAATTCATCAATAGTTACATCTTACCACGGTTTTCCTTCCGCTCCGTAAACACGTCTCCCCTCTAAATTAGTACAGTTCTTGTACAATAACTGTAGTTACAAATATCTGAAACGCTTCGTTTGGTGTTGCGGTCATATGTTTTCTTGCTAGTCCTGACGCACGCCGAATAATGTTGTGCGGTTGAATTTTATTTTGTTGTTGGACGTTCCATACTCCAATCCAGACCACTTGGAGCAATGTAACCACTCGGTGAAGAATTACTAATATCGTCAACATCGTCCTCTGAATTATCGTCAACATCAACAGAACTCGTCAGAAACCCATTCGAAATTTGTGTCTTCTGTGTCATCATTTTCTGCTTCTGACACATCACTTTCAGCTGCCCACTGCGACACTGTTTATTCATAGACACGGTCACCAAATCTCACACTTTTCACATTCTTTTTTGACGCCATTATCGTATGTGTCTTAAAAGTTCACTCCATGCAATTTTTATTACAAATGAATAAACATCAGCGGCGACTACTTTTATACATTCAGCAGTAATGCAACGCTTTGAAGCTGATAGGGAGGCTTTCTTGCCCCGGTTGTGACAGGTGAACGTGGGTGCATCACTTTGAGCCCGAAACCAAAAGACAATCGATGGAATGGAGTCATGATCACTCTCACAGAAAAAAAATTCAAAACAGTTCCTTCTGCCGGAAAAGGTCATGATCACAGTGTTTTGGGATCGTGAGGGCGTAATTCTCGTTGATGTGATGCCAAAAGGCGGTACCATTAATTCAGAAAGTTACGTCAAAACATTAGACAAACTTAAGCAGCGCTTCCGGCGACTGCAGCGCCATGTCAACCCAGGGGAGGTTTTCAATCAGCAAGATAACGCTCGTCCCCACACAAGTTTGAGGACGTCTGCCCACATCGCCAAACATGGTTGGACCCCATCCACCCTATAGTCCCGATTTGCCTCCCTCAGATTTCCACTTATTTGGGCCATGAATTCCTGGAAGACATTTCGAAGACGACGCAGTGAAAACCAGGATCCGTAGGCAGAGTAAAGATTTTTACCAACAGGGAATACATGCACTCGTGTCTCGCTGGAGAAAGGACGTGGAAGTTGCAGGCGGTTAATAGAAAAATAGAGTGACCAGACAAAACATTATTCTTTCAAATATGTAAAATTCAATTATGTTAAATACATACTTTTCGAGAAAAAAAAATGGGGATTATTTACTGGGCAACCCTCGTATAAGTAACTAAAATCTCTCCGGGCCTGAGAGGTTTATGTATTCTAGGGTTAAAGAAAATTACTATATTTGCGTTTTCATATTTCATACATTCATTTTAAAGTTTCAATTAATTTTTAAATTATTATCATTAGTCAAGGACGTTACTGTGATTGTTATCGAAACGTTTACTCATATAAAAAAGATAAATAAAAAATATATGATAACCAAAAGATACGAGTTTTAATTGTATAATAAATCTTTAAAGTTTACTTTTTCAAATATGTTAATTCTTATTTGGGTTAAGTTAATAAAGTCCGTTTGGAATTAACAAAAACAAGCTTCAATAAAATAAAATTTTCACTTTAAATTTAAGGTATTATACCTCTTACGGCTATTTCAATCTAAGACATACTTCCTTCTCCAGGGCGGAAAGTAACAACATCACGCGCCCAAAGTTGTCAGGTATGTTCAACGTCCCGGATTTGTAAATGAGGCCTAATACCTTTATGATTGTGAATAAGTAATATTTTTCTCATTTCATTTGTTTTGCTGTAATTTTGTTTAATAACCTTCAAATTGTATATTTTATTAAACAAAAAAATAACCAGTTGAAGTAATTCCACAAAAACTGTATAATTAAGATTAAATCTTTATGAAGTAATAAATTTTTTTCTGAACACATTTGCAAATTTTATACCTAAGTCACCTTGTTCCTTGTAACACATGCAGTCCATGAACTAACTGTAATCCAAGGTAACTAAGGTGGAATAAGTGTCTGTGCATTAATGCTTAAAATTAAGCGTTGCACAAAACAAACATTTGTAAGAGATTATCAGTTCATCAGCCATCAGTATGTACAAAAAGTTCATTACGAAACTGGTTCAGCTAAAAAATTAAAAATACTTTACAACTTATAAATAATGTATAAGTTCACAGGATTTGAATAATGCAGTAATTGTTGACAAATATTACAATGAAAGAATTGAAGAATATATGAATTATTATCTATCAATGTGGGGAATTGAGGTTTCATGAACATTAAAACGTAAGGAAAACTGGATACATAATAAAATATGATCATATTACCATACAAAGAAACCTTACTTTAAATATCATTTGCAATGAAAACATTCACATTAAAAATTCATTAATAATTCCCTAAAATTAGATCTAAACAACAATGATTATAAAAGTATAAGCATTGTATTCCATCATTCGCTAACCTTGGCATTTATTGTTTTCTAATGTGTGTTGATTAATATTCATTAAACATGATACGAAAAAAATAAATATTAATTATGTTTTATAAATAAAGTATACTTACATTACCATAGCCGAATTTTTCATAATTCGACCACATGGTCCAAACTGTTGTACAGGCGATGGTGCGTTTAAAGATCTTGTGCGCCTATAACAAAAATTATGTCATTAAATCAGTACGAAAAAAAATGTAGTGGAGTTGGAGACGTTTTCAATATTAACAACACGTCTCGATATAATACGCAATGTAAAACATTTATTGTTGAAGTTAATAAAAAACTGTTCGAAGTGCAATAATTAGAAAACCCCATCTCCTCCGCCTTACGCGTTCTTTTTTGTTCACTTACCGACACGCATTACTTACACTTTAACCTGATTAATAATTCGTATAGCATTATGGTATATGGCACAATGTTCCTATAATTATTGTTTATAATTTAATAATTACTATTTGTAATATCGTGAAGTTGGTCTGTATGATGGAAGACCAATAAGTGGTGTCTGGTGTGGTGGTGGATACAAGAAAATCATTATGGGCTGTAAGTCAGTGGATAGGCGGGAAATAAATACCTCTCCCGAATTAAAACAGATTAGGTCGTAAGTAAGGTTAAGAGTTTGTTAAAAGAAAACACTTGCTTATAGACATAACCTATGGCTCGTCAACGATTCAAGGAAGCATGAAACGGCGAAAATGATGGCATGGAATCGTACAAAAATAAACATCATATTTGAAATAGAAAAAGATAGGGTAGAGGCACCAGTTGTGGCCCCTGCACCACTTTGGCCACCTCCGAAAAAAGAGCTCTATAATAAGGTTTTAATATAAGTCGTAATGAAACGTTACAGATTCGCATGACTGTCTGTAATCCGGGTTTAGTATATTCACCGTTAGATGGCACCAAATTAGCTGTACGCAATTTCTAATGACTGACACGTTTTAGTTTTGGTGTTCAGGCTTATTAAACTATTAATACATCAGGTAAGAGCAGTAAACATTTCATCTTGCAATATTTTAATCCTTTGATATAAAAAGTAATCATAGGCAATACGTAATGATGAATATACACCGTGTCCAAGATAAGGATGCCCACTATGGGGATCTCGGAAACGGTAAGAGATGGAAGGTCGATTAAATGGAACAAAAGTTACGCATTTGAGAGGATGTATTTATGGTCTTTGTAGAACTCGAATATCTCTTTTAGTTTTTGAAATATTTGAAAAAAAATTGAATTTTCTGATTTTCGTTTTTATTTTTTTCTGACCTTATTTGAAGAGCTATCAAGAAAAGAAGAGCACATTTTCATTGCCACTTTTCTAGCTCTACTTAATGCTGTTATTCAATTTTTGATACAACGTTTCGTTTGTTAGCAACCATCATCAACTTTATTTTTTAAATACACGAAAAAATTATTTTTGCCATATTTAAATTCTCTCCTTGATTCTGAATTCAACGATATATCACACTTTATACTTTTGATACGTTTCGGATGAGAAAATTCATATTCAATGTAAAACTTCGAAAACGTACAGTTAAAACTAATACTAGAAACATTAGTGCCAATACATCTTTCTGGAAATCTAACTGACAGGTATTCTCTGACAACTTTGGAATTATGTGCTGGTGCACCGTCCTGCATAAACCAACAACCTTCAACTTCTTGGAAAGGCAAATCATTCAAAGCTATCTCTAATTCATTTTGGAGTAAAATTTGGTAACGTTCAGAATTAAAAGGACTCCTGGTAAATGAAAGGACCTATAATTCGAGTACCGAATATAGCAGCACACATATAAAATCCGAAACGGTGTTGGTGTTTGGCCGTTTTGTACAGACGTGGATTTACTCTTGCCCAATAATGAGCATTTCTACGATTAGAAATTCCATTATTATTAACCATACTTTCAACGGAACATATTATTTTATTCGGAAAATATTCATTGTCTTGAGATTGACGTGTATACCATTCGCAAAGTATTCTACGTCTTTCTGGGTCACCTGGTCGAAGTCCTTGGCAAATTCTAAATTTATATGGATGTACTTTCTCCTTCTTTAGAACATAACGAGCTGTGGAATGGGATATGCCAGTTGCCTCTTCAATTTTCCTAGTAGAAACCTCTGGATTTTTCGTTACAGCTAGTAAAATAGTATTGACTTTTTCTTCAGTGTAAGGTTTTTTGCGAGATTTTACAGGTTTTTTGAACGCACCATATTCTTTTAGATTAACTGTTAATGTGCGAAAAGTTCTTTTGTGAGGTTCACGCCTTTCTGGATATTTGTTTAAATACATTATTTCGGCTTCAGAACAATTACGTTGACACAAAATGTAACACGTCAGTATATCTAATTTTTCATTACTGGAAAAATGTACTCCTACCATATTGTTTTTAGGTAAACACAAAATGTAATTAACTCAAAGACCACCAAACAAATGTAATACGGACAACAATCAATTATGACAGGTAGGTAAACAAAATGCAAAGCCAACTTATTTTTATCAAATGCATCAGTACGACGGAAGATGTATTTTAACTGTTTAATTAATAGCATTTTCACTAAATACATACTTGTGAATTATTTTATTCGCAACATGCATTAGAAAATGAGAAAACATTATTTTATAATAATTTTACAGTTTTCTAATGGTTCTAGTATTAGTTTTAACTGTACGTTTTCGATGTTTTACATTGAATATGAATTTTCTCATCCAAAACGTATCAAAAGTAAAAGTGTGATATATCGTTGAATTCAGAATGAAGAAGAGAATTTAAATATGGCAAAAATAATTTTTTCGTGTATTTAAAAAAATAAAGTTGATGATGGTTGCTAACAAACGAAACGTTGTATCAAAAATCGAATAACAGCATTAAGTAGAGCTAGAAAAGTGGCAATGAAAATGTGCTCTTCTTTTCTTGATAGCTCTTCAAATAAGGTCAGAAAAAAATAAAAACGAAAATCAGAAAATTCAATTTTTTTTCAAATATTTCAAAAACTAAAAGAGATATTCGAGTTCTACAAAGACCATAAATACATCCTCTCAATTGCGTAACTTTTATTCCATTTAACCGACCTTCCATCCCTTACCGTTTCCGAGATCCCCATAGTGGGCATCCTTATCTTGGACACGGTGTATACAGGGTATCCCTAAATTGCATAGCCAAAAGGATAATGAAGATTACTTACGTGAAAATAAGCCGATTTAACTAAACTTGTCTTAGTCCAAAAGTTGATAATAATGAAGCTACAGGGTGTCAAATCACACTTTCTTTCGTATCTTTCGACTGCTTTGAGCTAATTTTATAAAATTTCTTATATGGGGGTTTCTTGGAAATTCAAATTTATCATCGATTTCGGTGTATTTCCTAGAGGGCGCTACAAGCGACCATTAGGACATGTTTAAACCGCTACAACGTTTTTGTGCTACACTGTAGGCCCTTTTAGTATGGAATAATAGTTTTCCCTACCTTCTCTGCTTAAAAAAGGTATACCTTCTTGATATCGCTAAGAACACCGGTTTTTGCGAGAAAAGCGTATCTAAAGCTCATGATGCATGCAAATTATTCAAAAGTATAATAATAATTCATAATAATAATAATTCATGAAGCCGATTTATTGAAAAAAATAAAGAAGAGTGATGCTTTTCAAGAACAATAATTATTGAAGAAAAAACAAAACAATAATTAACAATATGAAGAACAAAGTTGAACAATTAAATTGCATTATTATCAATGAAAATCTACATAAAAATTAAAAAAATAAAATTATGTTATGTAAATTTTGTGTTAACAAGTGCAATTGATGGACTTTTCTGTAAGTTTTTTAATTTGCTAATTCAAAAATGTTCAAAATTTCCACCATTTTCCTGCATGCAGAAGTTAATTCTTTTTAAAAAATTACATTGTACTTTTGACAATACTTCAAGATTATTCTTCAATAAATTGGCTTCATGAATTACCCGTGTCAACAATTCTTCTTGCGTATTAACTGGGATGCACAAACTTTTGATTTCAAGGCAATCGACAAAAAAAATCGCAGGGTGTCAAGTCCGGTGATCGAGCCGGCCAGTTCACAGGTGCGTCACCTCCTCTTCAAATCCAGCGCTGTGGATATACCTCATTTAAATGTTGCCTTACATTTAAAGTAAAATGAGGAGGTGCGCCATCATGCATAAACCAATGGTCACGACGAAGAAGTAAGGGCAAATCTTCCAATAAAATAGGTAAATTTTGTATTAAAAAGTTCAAATCTCCATTAAGCCGATTTGGCAGTACAAAACAGCATAAACATGTTCATTATGAACATTGAAAATACCGCATCTAGTAAAATTTTTTTACTAAAATTTGGATTTTCGATTCTTCTATGAATATTAAATCGCCAGAAAGCTAAACGTTGATCAGGATCCATGGGCAATATGTCTTGAACTTTTCAAATATGAAAGGGGTTCAATAATTGTTCTTGAAAAACTCTATGAACTGATAATTTCGAAATTCCGAATTGCAATCCTACATGTCGTGTGCTACTCTTTGGATTTATTTCAACAGCGTCCAAAATCTCTTCTTCTATTTCCACCGTCCTTATGGTTCGTCTGCGTCCAGAATTTACACGGCTTGGTTGAAACTTGCCATTTTCACGGAGACGTCTTTCAGTATTAGCAAAAGTGTGCCGATTTGGAGCTCTACGGAAAGGATTTTTTTTTCTATAAATTCGTATACTTCTTCGACCGTTGCAATGGCAAAGTCCATAGACTAAATGGTTATCCACCATTTCAGAATTAGTAAAACTGTGAACCATAATTATGGAAAAGCGACAGAAAAAAACTAACGTTTGATAAATAAATTCAACTGTCGATATGGTAACTAAAAAGCAAAGGCGACTAAAGTTTTTTACCTAAGTAAAAGCGCTTGCGCAAATGTGCTTATTCAAATTTTTCACGAGAGAAAAAAGATTCAAAATTAATTGAAATTAATTAAAACTAATTGTTTTTGCGGAAAAAAATAGGATAGTCAAATTTTGATACTTTGGGATAATTTGCATGCATCATGAACTTTAGATCGTTTTTCTCGGAAACCGGATAGCGATATCAAGAAGGTATACCTTTTTAACCAGAAAAAGGTAAGGAAAACTATTATTCCATACTAAGAGGGCCTACAGTATAACACAAAAAAGTTGTAGCGATTTAAACATATCCTAATGGTCGCTTGTAGCGCCCTCAAGGAAATAATACCAAAATCGATGATAAATTTGAATTTCTCATCCCAAGAAACCCTCATATAAGGAATTTTATAAAATTAGTTCAAAGCAGTCGAAAGATGTGAAAGAAAATGTAATTTGTTTTTTCAACTTCGACACCCTGTAACTTTGTTATTATCAATTTTGGACTAAGGCAAGTTTAGTTAAATCGGCTTGTTTTTACGTAAGTAATCTTCATTATCCTTTTGGCTATGCAATTTAGGGACACCCTGTATATATTCATGATTACTTTTTATATCAAAGGATTAAAATGATATTGCAAGATGAAAGATGGAATAGCACACAAGTGTAGACACAGAGTATTACAGTTACCACCACATCACTGTCAATTTAATCCAATTGAATTGGTGTGGACAAACTGCAAAGAACACTAAAACAAAAATATAGGAAGACATAATTCCAAATTTAACAATCACCATGTAAAAGAAATATGGATGGGTGCCGAAGTGTTCATGTTAAAGTGGTGGGAAATTATATAATATATTAATAACTCTACAAAAGGTGGACAGAATACATTTACGGATTTATGTAAATTAGTTTTGATTTAACTTGGAGCAATATGAAATCTATTTAAGCTATGTGCTAAATTAAAATATTAAACATCTATAATTTCTTTGAACTTCGAACTTGATTACACTGTACACACTTTCTTCAAGAATGAAATAATCACAAATGTATCTATATTAATGTTATCGTAAAGTATCTACAAGAATTATGTCGATTACAAAGCAATAATTATGTTTCTAGAAGGGTTGTTGTAAATCTTAAGAATAACAAACTAACTGTAACTTTTATCAATTTTTCCACTTGAAATGATTTAATTTATAATAAACAAAAAAATTATTTGTTTACTTACAGATATATAGGTCATGTAATTATAATCAAACCATGTCCTAAGTTATAACAATTCACTGTCACAGCAAAATATTTTTGACTTTATCAATAACAATAACTGGATATAATGGGTAATTTTTCTAGTTTACAATATAAAAAAAACATTCAATAATTTTCAACTTTCTTTGACATTTCATGGAAATTTATGTGGAGACATTTGCCGATAAAAATATCAACTAAAAGATACTTTGATGATTTAATGAAGAGTTACGTTGTCTAAATCTTAGTTTGTGTAATTTTTAGAATGAGTCATACCCAACTTTATTTAAATCAAACTATATCTAAAATTATAAAACTGTTTCCCGACGATGGAGTTTCATTTATATTGTATTGTCTTTGTATTGGTAATAGCCTTGGTAGTGATTCAGTATTTGTCATTCCTGTGTCGGTGTGAGATTGCATTTCGATAGTTATTTCTTTTACAAAATCCAAATTATTGGTAATATAAATACAGTAATTATTTTAATGAATTCTACTTTTACATAGTGTATTTTGAAGCTTTTAAAAACTTTCATAAATGCCCTTTACTTTAAAAAACAGATATGAAGTATATCAGGTGACAACGGAACTACTATCTAAACTCTCACTTTAAAACGGCTTCAGATAAAAATCTGAAATTTTGGTCGACGATTAGGTTGAGTAATATGCATACTTTAAGCCAAAAAACAAATGACAATCACTTCCGGTTTCACCGGAAACGATTAAAATTTTGCCATTTTGAATAGCAAACCTAGTATATTTTTGCATATTTGACTTCTGCGAGTAATTCTAAACATTTTTTATGAACCATGTCTAATACCTAAACTTAATAGATTTTGACTTATGGGACTCTAAAGTTTAACCTATTTTGACATTTATTTGAATGTTTCAAAAAACGGAGTGCGCTACGACCCAAACAATGGTGTAATACTTCAAACAAGGCACTAGGATGGTAGCACAAAAAACTAAAGTTAACAATTTTCAAAAATCGATATTTTCGATAAGACGTTTTTAAAATTTTCAACGACTTTTGTGTGAAAACGGTATAACTTACAATCATAAGATTTTCACTACCCAACTCTTCCTTTTTTATCCTCTATCCATTTATATCCTCAATTTTTATTTTCAAACAACGTACATTATTTTTTTCTTATATCTATTGGGTCCATTAGATTAATAAGATAGATAAGTCTCTGGATATTATCTAGATATTATTAGAATAATCAAATCATATTAGCCATGCCACAGGTTGCTATGGTTTCTAAAAACAATTTAATTTTGACAGGTTCAAAGTTTGCCCTATTTTTTTATTCATTTGGGTTTTACAAAAGAAACAAAACAAAAGTATGCAAGTATGCTAAGGCGAAAACAAATGATTCAATTTGTATTTCAATCTCTGATTTTTTAATCATTTTTTATTTTACTTTATTACACGTAGGTATACAAGATTAATAGGTATAACTAATAATAAAAAAAATAAAAAAAAACTAACGAACCTACTCATGAAAAACTTTAATTTCAAATTGATAATAGCATTCACAAATAACAACTTGATATCAATTAAAGATCTAGTCCAATCTAACAAAGAAGTAGTTCATGTTAATAATTGTAATTGTCATTTTACAGTGAAACCACAATGTAGAACGTTTAATATGATTTTTAATTTTAATTTCAAATATATATATATATATATATATATATATATATATATATATATCTAAAATCAAAGACTCCTCTTACAACGACCGTTGTAGTTAAGACAAATATTGAAAAAATTATTAATCAGGGAATCGGTCAAATGGTGGTCTACAGGTATTAATAAACCAATTTAGAGAGTAATCCTCATTATATTTATATCGATATTTCGCTACTGATTTGGTAGCTTCATCAGGAATACTGAAAGTTAATGATAACAATTAATATTTGTACGTTTGTCAATCAAGGACAACTTACATATGTCGAGGTCAACACTAAAAAACTAGTTACTAACATCTAACAAAATTAACAATTAAAATTGATTAAAGTAATAATAAAATTACGATCTAAAATACACATGGAACAACCATGTTATATGCATTTAATGCGACAGAATTTATGACAGAGAGATAACGTTAAGAACCGTGATAAACTTATACGCGCCAAATTTAAAATTTTCTAAATTTTGTTATATACGCAATGAAACTTATTTTATGTTATTAACTAAGTACAAAATTGTTATTAATGCAAAACTACAGTTATATATTATTTAAATGCTGACAATATGTAGATATACCGGTTACTCAAGTTTTCACGTCACTGTTTGCATTCATGCTGTTAAGTTAATGATTGATGTGGCACATTTCTAAGATTAATCTCCTTTTTTTTTTTTTTTCACATGTTAGAATTTTAGTTTCTTCGAAATTCATATTATGGTCATGTACAGGCTGTCCCAAATTCGAGGGCAAGCATGGGGATCTCGCTTATTATAAGAGATAGGATATAGGTTTAAATTCGGCACTTTTGCTAAATTCGATGCCGAGTAATAATCTGAAAAGAAGTTTGAGCTAACTCGAATGGATTTGGTTTTATGCTCAAAAAACTAAACATTTCGATTTTTGTTTTTCGCGTTTGGCTACCTTATTATTAGGAATTTTCAAAATTCGATTAAACATTATTAAAGCAACTTTTATGCACAATACAAATACGGTGTTAAAAATATTATGCGACGTTTTGTTTATTCTGAACCATCATCAGGTTTATTTTTTCTTATCGGGGTTAAGACATATTTTTATGGCGTTGGATGGAGAATGTTATACTGATTTTAGCAATATATAACACTTCATGGTTTGATCGACTGCGAACTAAAATACTCTTAAATTAAAAACTAAATATTACATTATCACGATACCCATGAATCAAACAAAACTCAGGAGTTGGCTTTTGTCATGTCATTTTCTAATTGTAAAAAGTGTAATAACTGCAAGATCCTTCGTGTTAGTGCTTTAAAATTTGCAAGTTTCTTTAGAATGTTTTCAAATTCAGAAAAGCGAGACATGATAACGATATTTTATAGCTGCAATAGAAATAGTGTCAGAGCAGAACAAAGATATTTAAAAGAATATCCGGAGAGGCAGAAACCAAACCAGAGATATTTTTTAAAATTAGACCAAAATTTGCGAGAATTTGGATGTTTTCAGAAACCTCGAAATGCATATGGTAGCAGACTAGACAGAGATGCCGAAGAAGAAATATTACATCAGGTACTATTTGTTAGTATTATACTAATTATAAGAATTTCCACTCACTTCACTGCTAATTTCAGCAGACATTTTTTTTGGAGAGTTATGACTTTATGTTATCCATCTTAGGTTCAAGCAAATCCTTCATCTACCAGAGAAATAGAGCAAACTATTGAAGTGCCAAAAACGACGGTTTGGCGAGTGTTAAAGTAACACCGTTATAAACCATTTAAGTTACACGTTAGTCAAACTCTTCGGCCTAGGGACGATATGAGACGGTTGGATTTTTGTAACCAACTTAATACCAAAATGCTGGAAAATCGCAACTTTCTCAATCAAATAATTTGGACGGATGAGTGCAATTTTTCCACTAATGGAATGTTTAATCCTAATAACGAGCACTACTGGTCCGTTGAAAATCCACGAATTAACAGGTAAATGCGAGGGCAAGGCCACCGGTCCTTTAATGTGTGGGTTGGAATCTGGAAGGATAGGCTCCTTGGGCCAATTATTTACGAAGGTATCCTAACGTCTCAACGCTACCTCGCATTTCTAACACACGAAATATCAGACCTTTTGGATTATGTTCCGCTAAACGAAAGATGGACTCTCTGGTGGCAAATGGACGGAGCTCCTCCTCATAATGCTGCGATAATAAGTGAATATCTTAGCGACAAATTTCCTGATAAATGGATGGGAAATAGGTGGCCAGCAAGAAGTCCAGATTTAACCCCTTTAGATTACTTCCTCTGGGGATATTTAAAAAATATGATTTATAAGACGCCACCGCAAAATATAGAAGAACTCCAAAATAGGGTTGTTAATGAACTTCGTCAAATTTCCAGGCGAACCATTCAAAGAAGCGTAAACAATTGTAGAAGAAGAATTCGTTACTGTATTCAAGAAGGAGGAAACTTGTTCGAACATTTATTATAATAATTTTTGTTTGTTTGTCTGTGTAATTATTTTGTTGTTACCTATCGATAAATTTGCGTTGTCGCTATTATGATCGTGTTACATAGACCTACTTGTTTGAGTTGTTTGTTAATGTTTTTTTTTAAATTGTTTAACTGTTTTTATATTTTTTTGGATGTTCTAACGAGTTTAACAAATTAAATAAGTAGAACTACTGTAATTATTCCTTGCTGGATCCAAGAAGGCGGAATCTTGTTCTTCGTATTTTTCTCATTATTTTAGTTCGCAGTCGATGAAACCATAAAGTGTTATATATTGCTAAAATCAGCATAACATTCTCCATCCAACGACATAAAAATATATCTTAACCCCCATAAGAAAAAATGATGATGGTTCAGAATAAACGAAACGTCACATAATATTTTTAATACCGTATTAGTATTGTGCGTAAAAAGGTGCCTTAATAATGTTTAATCGAATTTTGAAAATTCCTAATAATAAGGTGGCCAAACGCGAAAAACGAAAATCGAAATTTTTTGTTTTTTGAGCATAAAACCAAATCCATTCGAGTTAGCTCAAATTTCTTTTCAGATTATTACTCGGCATCGAATTTAGCAAAAGTGCCGAATTTAAGCCTATATCCTATCTCTTATAATAAGCGAGATCCCCATGCTTGCCCTCGAATTTGGGACAGCCTGTACGTTGACATGATTTGCGAGAGCACAAGCTTTAGGTTTAATCTTAGAGTCACTTTTATGTTGAGTAATTCTGTTCTTTAGTCTTTGTGTAGTTTGTCTAACATATATCTTTTGACATTGAGAACAAGGAATGGAGTACACTACATCACTTTTATTGTATTTATTTGTTTTGTCTTTAGTAACACTAAAAAATTTGTACACTGTGTCCATATTAAATTTAGCAATTTTTACTGGTAAGTTTTTACAAATTTTTTCTATTAAATGAGTTGGACCTTCTATATACGTAAGTTTTTTAAACTGAATTATTTCATTACTATTGTGACTATTGTTCTTGTCCAGATTGGTTTGTGGATGGTTGTAAAAAAAAAAAAAATAGAATAAATAATATTTGTCATGAATCCTTAAAAGAAAAAAATTACATGAAAGTTATCCAGTTACTAATCAACAATAATTATCCAAAAAGTTTTTTGAAGAGGTTAATTTACAACCATGACGTACACCAACAAATACATTAATGAAGCGACATGTATATAATTTATATTAAATAGATTTATTTTGTTACCGCCACTGTTCTTTTCTTTTTCTTAAAGATATTTTGGTTATATTTTTGTATTATATTAAACCAGTTGGATAGTGCATCTTTATCATACCTAATATTCATTTCTACGAACTTCTAATATGTGTGATCCACTTATCCGTATGTACAAGATTTGTTTGTCACAGTTACTCATTTTAACTTAACGAACATTCAGTAAAAGTTATATTTGTAATTACTCCCTGTAAATTATTTAATTTCCTTTGTTAAAACTGTTCAACAAGAAGAATAATAATTAAATACTGTTGAGGATGACGCAACAATAAGTATTCGCCTATTATCCTTAAATGTTGGATTATCACGTACTGTAACATCTAATGTTTTACATATGCAGGAGCTTTATCCCTTTCATTATAGACCAGTCCAAAATGTACTGCCCGGTGATTTTTTGACTAGAACAAATTTTTGTGAATTTGTACTGCGTAAGAACAGACAAAATCCAGGATTTGCAAGTAAAATTTTATTTATAGAAGGAGCAACGTTTACTAGGAGAGGAGTTTTAAACAGAAAGAATCGTCATATATATGGGCTGACGAAAATCCACATGCCACTTTGGAGCGACATTTCCAGCATGAATTTAAAATTAACATCTGGCGCGGAATAATTAATAACATCTTGTTGGTCCGTTTCTAACTGGCGATAACTTTCTTAGAGAGAACTTGATGATTTATTAGAAGACGTGCCCGTAAATATTCGTCATAATATGTGGTATTTACAAAATGGTACTCCTGCTCATTACACTGTGGTTCTACAGGATTATATAGATAATATATTTCCCCATCGTTGGATTGGACGAGGAAGTGGACATCCGTGGCCTCCTAGAAGTCTTGATTTAAACTCGATGGATTTTTATTTTTGGGGACACATAAAAGCTCTTGTCTATTCCACCGCAGTTAATACAAGAGCTGAACTGTGACAACGAATTAACGAAGCTGCAAATAGTATTAAAAACCAGCATCCATCATTTCATAAAGTAAGGAGAAACTTCTCAAAGGATGCCAGAAATGTATTGAAGTCGACATTTTGAAAATAAACTTTAGTGTAAAGTTTTGATTTAATGGTTTTTGTTGTTTATTTTGGTTCAGTTTTCTTGTTAGTCTGTTAACCATTATATTCTGTTTTAAATTTGGTTACTTTTTTTTTTATTGTATGTACATTTGTGTACATAATTTTTTGGGAGGAGTGTAATGGATGCATTAGAAATTCGAATTTCGCGTTGCTATATGACATTAAATGGTTGTTGGTTATTTGTGTGTAAATGTAATTAATATTAAGATGAAAAGCTCGAGTTTGTCTCGACGAGTATTTACGTATTACATTAGAAAGTTTTGAAATAAACGTGGGTCATGACTGTTTTGTAAAAGGGAGCAAATAGACACGCTGTCATTAGTTACGCTGCTATTTAAATTGTGAAATAATAACGAAAATTCAGTTGGTATAGTGATAAGGAAATATAAATGATATTTTCCTTATTAATGTGAGGAAAAGCTAAAGCGAATTAATGTGTAAATGTTATCAAGTTGGTAATAATAAAAAAGATTGCGCAATAAGTTAAAATCGCGTTTTATTTGCGTGTAAAGACCCAGCAGCCTTTACCTAAATTTTTCTAGTTAATTATTTGTTAATTATCCCGTGTTAAATCAAATTAAGTAAAATTACACAAGATTGCACAACAAATAATTCTTTTATCCCCTCCGACGTAGATTTAAAAAAAACATCGAATGTTTTTACGTCAAAGTAATCTCCACCAATCACCGCATTAGCATCCCTGCCGAGAAGCCGTCCCCGCCTACCGCGGATCCTCTATAAAAACGCGAGACGCGCTACCGAAAAGAATGCTTGTGCGTCAGGCCGTTGCCGCGACACATTGTTACTCGTGCGCGATCTGGTCCATAGTCTACCACCTGCTTGTGCGTTGGGCCTTTGCACCGACCGCTTGCTTGTAAATCGGTTCCGCCGTCGCTACCGAATAAAGAACATCCTGATCGCACGCCTGCTGCTCTTAGTCGCGTTATTTAAGAGAATCCTGACCAGAAACCTGATCGCTTATTGCGATAAATTCTGAAAAGCCCGACCATTGCGATAACCCAGATATAATATCCAGACCGCGCGCGCCTGCCGTTCTTCGTTTCGTCGTGTACGATTGTCACTTACGTGCATCCTGAACCGTCGCTATACTCGCAGCCGCCTGAGAACCCGCTCCAACTAGCCGATCATCTGGCCGTCGTATGCGAAGGTTGAAAGTACGTGAGTTGAGTATACAAACATTACACCAGACACCCAGATAAACGATGGGCTGTAGAGCCCGGAAGTTATCTCACATTTCCAGTACCCACAATTCGCTTAATTGTTTAATTTCGATTACGCCGTACTAAAATTGCGTAAACCCACCACCTCAGTTTAATTCGTTCTTAACAATATGTCTGTGACGAATATGCAATCCTCTTTTTGTATTTAAATTAAATGCGAAATAAACAACGTTTATAATAACGTGCAAAATTGTGTAAATGATGTACCTCGCGTATAAATACAACTTTTACTAAATTAAAAGTGAATAAATCCGTAATAAATACAGTATTCCCGGTATTTAACATAGAGCAAATTTCGTTCATAGGAAATTTGTACGTGTTTAAAAGTAATAGACGCTTTCTTATAAATAAGCTTTACGTAAATACGTTCTAAATGAATTACTCCTGATTATTTAGAGCATTGATAATGCATTGTAATAAATAATCAATGGCGCATGAACAACTTGCATTCAGTAACGTATAAATTTCAACCTGTCCTTTGTAAAGAATTCCCAGTACTGGATACACTCGATCTGAAAGACAAATCGAGAATAAGAATAGTCATGCGCACCAATGTTACTTTAACTTATTGATTTTTCTCAGGAACTGACCTGTTCGAAACGCCAACGCGGACGTTGACTTATACTCCCTTAGGTAGTACGGGTACATTCCAGCACGGCGCCTATGGCTCCTGTTCTTTTTTTGGTCGGGACCGACTTTACGATTTTTCTAAATAATTTTAGGATCATTTTTGTCCGGATTTTTCCACAGAAACGTCTCAGGACCCAGTGAGCCGACCACCTGCAGTCGAAGGGCGTTCTTCCAGAGCGGGCGGCCCAAGGAAAGTGTACATATTTTATCCTTTTTTATTTTTGTTTGTTCATAGTTATTATTAATTTTAGGAATGACTTATTTTAGTTCCTTTTTTCTTACTTAGCATTGTGACAATAGGAAGAATATACGTTTACACCATTTTACTCTCATTACTCAAGGTGAACAGTGTTAAGCCCATATACCCCGTATTTACGAACCACCCCCGTCTTGTTAAAATAGACACGATTGAGCTACTTGGAGAAAAATTAAAATAAACAATTTTGATTATTGTAAGCAAAGTGGCTTGCATGCGTATTGAAAGTGCTCCAAGTTGGTGTTTCGATAACGAGTGATAAATATAAAATTAGACAATCGATCCAGGGTAATAGATCGATATAGAAAGTACAATAACCAAAGAACACTGATAATTAAAAGCATAGCCGTTTCTTAGCTCGCTTGCATTTTGTCGCGCACGCCGTTTGTAGTTAAAACTGAACAATTAAGTAAACACTGGATAGTGTAAATATATAAAGCAGTTATTTACAAAGATCACTAAATTGTGGAAAAGAAAATTAGAATCATATTCATTTATAACAAAGGTGTAAGAGATTAAGAAAAAAAAGGAGAGCGGCTCCAACTTGGCGACAGAGAACGTCATCAGCCTATACGAGGCCTCAAATTGTCACCGGGAAGCGCAATAATTACGTCACCAGCTCAAAGAACTTTGTTGCGTTTTATTTTTTTGAACTTATGTTTAAATATCAATGCTGAACGAAAATATATTTCGCTCATCACTGATAAAGGATTGTTTTTGCATATTACTATTAAGAATTACTAATCTAGAATTAGAATCGATTTTTATATAATACTGTAAACAAATCAGTCTACATTTCGAATTTTGGTTTAAGTAAAGGGGAATCACTATTGGTTCTGTAAATACTGAAAGAAGCAAGTTCAGTATATTACAAAATACAGGTAATTAATAACATCAGATTGAGGATAATTTTGGTAAATAATAACAATAACCATATATTATATTATTGTGTTAGCTGAAGCGTCTCGATAAAAGGAAAAAGGAATTTGTTAGGTGATTGTTAAAGTTACCTTTATAAATTAAAACCATTCAATTAAGATTGAAAGGTAATCATTTCACATTTTCATAAAAACAATATAAAATGTTTACTCAATGATTTTGAAATTATAAAAGATTGAAAAAGAATCCTAATATTATTCTTTGTACCCAGGTGTATGCAAGCAAAGTAATAGTCGCACGTAATACGCCCGTTACAAAACGATACCCAACAGCAAAGCGGACAAAAGGAATGTCACAGAAGCTAGAAGTTAATTAATATGAAAACAAATTTTTTTGATAGATATTCTGTAGTACTAATTTTAAATGCATTTTTCTTGGAAATGGTGCAGTTTAGCGACTTGCGACAATTATACCTTTTATAAAGCTATTATTATAAATTTTTAAAAAGTTACTCATGATGTCAAATTATTCACATACCAAAAAAATATGACAACGATAATGTAACATATAGGTTGCTGCAAGCACCCTCTATACTTTACACAAAAACTGATTTCACAGACATGTTCAGCTAATGCAAAAACCTATAAAAACCAAATTTCAGTTAAATAACAAAAAATAAATGAGAGTAAAAAAATATAGAACACAAAATAAATCTCTTGGTACTAAGGTAAGTTCACTTAAATCGGTATATTTTAATCCAGACAAGGTGTCCCTGCAATATGATAATTGGTAAAACATTTACTTCAAGGTCTGGAAAAAACAGCAAAAACCCTATAAAAACCAATAGGTAGCTAACATTAAAATTAAGACTTATCATTATGCCTTTCTTATAATATAAAATGCCAAAACCATTTAAACGGAGACATTCGTCTTGCCTATTGAAGTTATTAGGATAGCTTCACGTTGTAAACGAACATAATAATGAGTTTATCTCGACAGTATTTGCATATTATCAAATTGAATGTCATGATTTAAATTATTTAAAGCATGCTTAGCTACCGCAGATTTCTCTGGCTAACCTGATCTACACAATCTCATGTGCTCTTTACGTTTTGTATCAAAGCTACACTTTGTGGTTCTAAGGTATACTTTTCTGCAAGAACAAGATAAATTATACACTCCGGAAGATGATAATGGGTTTGAAACATATTTAGGTCACCTTAAATGTTCTTTAATTTTTCTAGACATAACCATAAAGAAAAAGTAGTGCTTAATGTTGGAGCTGTTTTTCTTCCTTTCATAACTAATGTTAAAGATAGAATTGAAAAAAATCCTAATTAAATCATGGCATTAGGACCGTTTTTAGATCTACAAGACAAATTCAACCTTCCACACCAGTATATCGCGGCATCGGAGCGAATACGCTGCGGTACAGAAGGCAATAAGGTCTCCGTTTAAATAGGGACAATGACACGTCTTAATCCTAATTTTAGTTTTTGGTATCTCTAGGTTTTTTGCTGTGTGTTTTCCTAGAGGTTAAAATAAATGCTTTACCAATTATATGTTAAAGTTAACACAGCACTACACATGCGTAGAAATTTAAATTAAGAATCATATTAATCATGTTTACACTGTGTTTCACTGTAAAATGACAAATGCAATTACCAACAAAAAACTATATCTTTCTTAAGGTTGACTAGATCTTTAATTGATATGTCAAGTTTCTATTTGTGAATGCTATTTTGAAATTAAATTTTTCACAACTTTACACTTACATAATAATTTCATTAAATTTTGTTAAATTTGCTCTTTGATTATGATATTTTTCACTGCTAGCTTTCGACCGTTAGAGGGTGTTGTGATTTGTCATCTTCAAAGCAGTTTAATAATTAATTTATTAAGGATCTAGTTATTCTAAAATTGGATTCCACTGTTGGCTTTATGCGTTTATCAAACCGTTATATTCACAACAGGCTTATTTTTTCAAATTTCATAAATTTATTCTAACATATAAATATAAATATAAAAATATACCATTAAAAAACTCAAAAAAGCTAAGTATTATTATTAATATTACTTTTTCTATTTATATCAGTAAGATGCACCTTTAATTTTTGTGTTTCAAAGAATATATGATAATTTATATTTACTGACGCCATTGGTGTTTTTGCTTCTGTAATGGAAGTGGCCTTTGCTTATAATCAATGGAAAATTGACTGCTAAATTCACACAGGTAATTTATGGGCATAATATTCGTAATGTGTGACCTAAACACTTTGTTACATTATTTAAGTAAGGTAAGCTTAATTTGATTTAATTTTCAAAGTGGTTTTTTTTTCATTATAGATCTCTCATTTAAATTAAATTCTAGATTTTACTAAGCTAGTTGTACCATTTTTATAAAAGTTAACAAAACCCATTGATCTGTAATCATCTGTTTTAAATATGTTACTATCTTTCTAACACTGTATTAAAACGATAGATTTAAAAATTTCTACTTATAACTACGCAACATAAAAAAACCGCTGCCAAATTATCTGCCATAATGCTTTCTCATATCTGTAAATAAATAACTTCAAAGCCCACAATACGTGAATTTGAGTCATATCGGTTTTTAAACACGATAATTCCCCATTTTTGATTCGTCATTTTGAATTTTTTAATTTTGACAAATGATTTATTCTTACCGATCTTAAAGACCCCCAATACCCAACTTTCAAAAAATGTTTGCACCCTATAAACGGTGCGCCACTGGCAGTTTTTAAAATTGTTTTATTTAATTTAATTTAATTAGATCATTAGCCCATAATACCTGAATTTTAGTCATATCGGATTTTAAATACGATAATCTCCATTTTTGATCCGCCATTTTGAAAGTTTTAATGTTGACAAATGATTTAAACTTAGCGATGTTAAACGCCCTCAATACCAGACTTTAAAAAAAATTCGTTGATAAATTAAATAAACGCGATAATCCCCCATTTTTGATCCATTTGAATTTTTTAATTTTGACAAATGATTTATTCTTAGGGATCTTAAAAACCCCCAATGCTCGACTTTAAAAAAAATCGGTTGATAAATTAAAAAATGCACAATTTTGCTCCCTAAAAACGGTGCGCCACTGGTTATTATATATTTTTTTATTTTGAAATTCTATAAAAAAGTATTAGTTTGTTATTTTATTTAATTACTTAACTTTTTAAAATTTGAAGCAATGAATTTTGTTAGTTATCTGATCCCCTAAAAATGCCCCGCCACTGGTTGGATTTTGCTTATTAACTTGACCTAGATTTTATGGCGAAGAATTTTTGTACCAAATTTCATATCGATAGCTTTAACGGTTCAAAAGATACGTTGCGCACGCGCGTACACCCACCCACGAAATTGTTTTTTTCTAAAAATATGTTTTTCGTTTTGTTTAGACCACAAAAACCTCGAAATGTGTAAAAAAAAGTGAAAATTAAAACCGATTACATAGCTTTCTCTTTATACGTACGTATATGAGTAGAAATGAGGCACCCTCCCCTCCACTTTTTTTTACGTCACAAGCCCCGCCCACTGGGGGCACCTTCCCCACTACTTTTACTCGCCCACGTGTGAGACCGTGTTTTTCACCCCTATTATTGGCGGCTTCTTTTCGGAGGCCTTTTCAACCCTTGATAGAATTTTCAACCGTAATTATGGTCTTTTTGACAGCAATTTTTTTGTCGGCCTTATTTTATGGTTTCTTTTTGGAGACCTTTTTCAACCCTTGATGGAATTTTCAACCCTTTTTGTTTGTATTAAGTACCTTTTTGCTGGTCGTTTTGTCGGCCCTTTTTGTATTTGCTCGCGTGAGAAGCGTATTTAGGTCTTGAGCTTGGTGTTGGACTTGGGTTGGTCTTGGACTTGGGGTTGGGGCTATCGTCATCATGGTTTTGAGATTCGTCTTTCTCCTCTATCTCATCGCTCTTCTTCCTCTTCTGTGAATCATCACCATCACCTTGGATGTGAGATACATTCAGCTCATCCACGTCATCGTTTCCATCATCATCTTGAACGGTTATGTTGTAATAGTTTATTAACAAGTCAGTAAAATCTCTAATGTCCGCTGATGTTGGCTCATAAACAGGAGAATACATTATAATAATGCTCACTCGATGACAGTTACACTTTAAAAAGCGAAACGCACGAGAAACGAGAATGCTGCTAGCCTTGGGTCTTGTGCGCTGGCGCGCTCGTCAATGTTCGGGTAGAATCGGTTGTCTTCGGGGGAAGTTTGTAGTATTGACCTAACCACACTCTAACATCTTCCCTAGGGGCATGTTTATAAATCTAAACTCCTCTTTTATGGCTGAGGTATTTTCTCCTAAGACGGCTGCGCGCAGCCGTCATCAAGTGAGCATTATTATAATGTATTCGATAGCACCGAATCACGGTTCAAGAAGAAGAAGACCGATAAAGGAAGTGATTAAATAAAAATGATGTATTGTTGTTTATAATAATAATATATTTTCAAACGCTAAGCTTTCCTTCAATTTTGTTAATAAACTTGTTTTTCCTTACGGTGTTTGAACCTACACTAACAATGCTGCAGTTAATGCGAAAGTGCGGTTAGATGGGTAGCTACAATAAGTGTGAGATTGCCTTTCTTTTGCACTCTGTGCGTTCCATCATACTGCTATTTCTTGAATTGTGACCTGAGACGAGGGAGAGACGAACACGATCAACCCCTATTACACCTTTACACCACTATATTGCACCACAAACAACCCTAATTAGTCCTAGAAATATACCGCTAGGTGGCGCCGCCTCTATTACAGAAAACATTCGCTAGTTTAAAAATATACCACTAGATGGTGCCACAAATAAAACCCTGATTAGTCCTAGAAATATAATGCTAGATGGTGCCACCTTCATTACAGAAAATATTCATTAGGCCATACACAACTAGATGACGATACAAATTCAAATTTCCCAGCAAGCGCCACGATAGGAGGGCGCAGGCCCTAACACAGGTTCCTATGTTTTGTCTTATAAGCTAGCAATAGGTCCCTTATTAGAATAGAAGTACAAATTTCTCGCAATAAGTAATCAGAATGTAAACACTTAAATACAAATCCAAATTCAAATATCCTGTCAAGGGACCAGGGACTAAGACCCGAAAGTAAGTAAGTTGCGAAGCCCTACGTCTGTCTTATAAGTTAGCATTAGGCCACCTTATAATACAAGTTCCGATTTCCCCTCATAGATGGCGTCACAAACAAACCCAAACTTTCGGTCGAGGGGCGAGGGCCTAAAAGAAAGTTGCTAAGCCCTACATCTGTCTTACAAGTTAGCATTATACCCCTTATTATAATACAGATTCATATTTCCAGCCATAACCTACAGAGACTTAAATACAAATACAAATTCAAATTTTCCGCCATTGGGGCCACGACAAGGGACAAAGCCCCGAGAGCGAGTTGCGCAGCCCTACACCTGTCTTACAAGTTAGAATTAGGCTCCTTATTATTATAATAGAAATTCAAATTTTCCGGCAAGGGTACCACGACAATACACGAAGGCCTACGAACAAGTTGCGATCACGACAAGGGTCAAAGAGCCGAGAACAAGTTGCGACACCCTACACCTGTCTTACAATCTCGATTATGCGCGGGGAGGGTTCGAGTGGGATCGCCGAAACAACCTTCGCCGAAATCTTCGCGTCGCGAAATTTTACGTATATGATACATGTTAACTTAAAAAAAAATCCAAGGCCGGCCGCTTCTATAAAATAAAAATAATCGTGACACATGTTAACAGGTTAAATTAATTAAATAAAATCTTTTATTATAAAACACTTCTCATTATATTTACATGTGTTTCTCCTGTATTAGAATAGAATTTTTATGACAGAGGATAATTATGCAACCTGTTTATAATAAATCCTAGGTGCATACCAATTCCAAAGATGTATGCGGTACAAGTGTTGAGATGCTTGAAATAGATCCCCAGTCACAAGAAGTATGTGTTTCGGCTTGTATGTGCTTCTAATCAACAACCGAGGCACGCATCTAAACCATGTACAATTATCGTAAACACGGATCCAGCAAACAAACCAGGTCAGCATTGGACCGCTATCTACATTAACGAAAATGGTAATGGGGAATATTTTGATTCCTTTGGACGAGCACCGCAAGGATAGCATTTACGTTTCCTAGAGAAAAATTCCAGATGCTTCCTATACAATAAAACAATATTGCAAGAGTACCTTTCGAATGTGTGCGAACTTTATACGTTAATGTTTCTATATTTTAGATTACTTAATTTACCTATGTTTGATTTTGTAAACACTTTTTAGTAGATGTTTAATTGTAAATGACGAGTTAATCAAATTATTGTTTAACGCCTGTTACCCAACCATTCTATTCTGATAAATAAAGAGATTTTTAGTACCTTACTTTTTAATTAAGAGTTGCGTAATATCAGATGAGCCTATTGTTTTCTTTCTTTTAATTCAGCATGTATGTTTTTAAAAATCGTGTTATAAAATTTACGACTTTAGCGTTTTAAGGAAAGTGTGTTACTCGGTTGGTAAATTATTAAAATTAACAGGTTTATATAATTACGCAGTAATTAGCTAAAAGTAAATATGAACAGTGGTTTCTAACTACATATTGTTGTTGTGGAATTTAAAACATGTAATTATTACATTCCAAACTTTTAATGCGGTTTTTATAAAAAACAATTTGTGTGTGTGTAAGTATGTATGGACAACATACAATATTTTGTTCAAACCGCTTTGTTATTAATTACTTTAAGGAAAGGTAAATACAATTGCAGTAAGTGCGATCAAGATAATTAGGTTGTTTGTATATCAGTCCTCAAAATGTTCTTTCAATACGCTCTGTATTGGTAAGTGTGTTTTCACCTTTTATTTATTTTATTTACTTAAACAGATTTTTAATTACAGTTATAAAACACATCTAAGTTATACGTAACAAGTTTCTTTAAAAATATTAAGGTGTACAATATACAACAATTTAACGAGCGGATGGATATTAAACATATTTCAACGAAATCACTGCAGGTAAAACAATCAGTTTTAATATTCGTTTAGAAAACAATATTGTAATAATTGTTATGTAATTGATTAACTTAATAAAATTTTGTTTCATTAGAGAATAATATGAATGTCAGTAATTTTTTTTTAAACTCACAGAGGCTTTTTAATTATGATATTTACAATAAAATAAGTGTTCTATAATTAAATTTTACTGTCATTCAAATTCCCCACGCAAGATCAAACCCTAACACAAGTTCATATAAGATAGCAATAGGGCCTCCTTATTAGAATACAAATTCAAATTACGTCATAACCTACAAAACAAATACCATTTCAACCAGGGTAACGGCACGAAGGCCTACACTTGTCTTATAAGATTAGGGTTTCCTTGTTTCAAATTTCACCCCAATCAGAATGCTAGCCCTCAATCACCGGGTCAAAAATGGCCTATACTTATCAAAAATAACGTCACCTTAGCCTTAAAGTCCAAGACCAAAAGTCCAAGACCAACCCAAGTCAACACCAAGCTCAAGACCTAAATACGCTTCACGTGAGCATGTACAACAAGGGCCACAAAAACGACCAGCAACAAGGCATAATACAAACAAAAGGGTTGAAAATTCCATCAAGGGTTGAAAAAGGTCCCCAAAAGAAACCATAAAACAAGGCCGAAAGAAGACCATAATTAGGGTTGAAAATTCTATCAAGGGTTGAAAAAGGCCTCCGAAAAGAATCCGCCAATAATAGGGATGAAAACACAGTCTCACACGTGGGCGAGTAAAAGTAGTGAAGGTGCCCTCAGTGGGCGCGCTTGTCTAAAACAAGTGGATGCCTCCTTCTACTTATATGAAAAGCAATTGTGTCCCATAAATTAGCAGTTCACATACAGCAGACTGTAACCAAAATACTTTATAATTTGTATCAACAAAACATTTTTGTACCTTCGGCACTTCTCGAAAAACGGCATACTGCTATCTTAAGTCATACACAAGTTCATGAACAAATCAAGCGTCCTACTAATTTAAAGCTAAATATTAACAATAATTAGAAGACGATCCTATTGCCATCGCTAACTCTTTCAATCAGTTCTTTCGAGTGTCAGACTAGCAGGAACCAAACAAACTTCGTTGAATCCTCAAACAACATAGAATACCAGATCAATGTTCTTCTTTATTCCTATGAAATTGATCACAACCACAGAAAAAGCCTAAAAAGAAATCAGCGTGACCTCTGTCCTGTCGAAATATCTTTATTTCGCATCAAAAATTCTTAATAGAGTTCAGTAATCCGCTAACGTACTTAGCCTTAGTCGTTAGTCTTTTGCAAAAGGTAAATTTTCCCTTGAATTTAAGCAAAGCAAAGTTTACGAAAAATAACCCTTTGTGTTTCGAAACTTATAGTCTCAATTGCTATTTCATCTGATTTTTCAAAAATATTTGAGTATTGTTTTTAAACCACTGTTACGTTTCCAAAATATGAACTGTATATTTTCATCAATTCATTGCGGATTTTGCCCGAATCGGTCCACGAAAAAAATTATACAGGCGAATGCTCTATAGGAGTTTTTTGTGCAATATGATATATTACTAAGTCGGCTTTCCATATATGGTACACGTGGACTGGCTCACAACTGGATTTCTTCTTTTGTAACTAAGCGTACTCAGTATGTAAGTCAAATTTCAGTAAAGAATCAATCAGTTATGTGAATTCAATAATATACAAGGTGACTCACGGTCGACGGTAGGTTACAAAATTACGGAAAACAGACATACGATCGTTCTGAAAATTTGGTCATTTGTGTAATTGGCTCTACTCAATGCATTTAAAATATTTCCAACAATACGACGTTGCCTTCTGCAAAAAGTCACCTTTGATATTTTAAATGGAACACAATGTATATTAATGAATCTTCCGCTGCCCTTGCTTTTCTATTATTTTGTATGATACTTCTATGCCTATCTTGACTGGTTTTCGAAAAATTAATTAATTTCCATATTTTATGTTCAAAACACAGCTCCTTTTAAACGTTTATTATAGCGGTACTTGGATTCATGAAAAGCTGAGATTTCTGTGGAGCTTACCAGGTCCTTGTATCAATTCTGTGCGAAGGGTCAATCAAAATTCGTGATTTTAGTGGTAAATACAAAAATGGTGTAAAGTTCATTTTTTAAATCAAACACCATGTATATGTACATACCTGCTACATCCATTTTCTCGCCACCTTCCGCAACTTTTATTTAGGTCTGTATTATGATATTGTTTGGACTTATGGTCCCATAATGATCGATTTTCTTCAGTTATTGTTACTAATTTTTCCGAATCCATCCTTAAATACACCTATGCATTCGCACGACTTCTAATCAAAAACAAATTATTTTGTTCGTATCAAAACATTCGTACGACTTTGTGAGAATACGTACGAACTAGTCATAACACTGTAATCAAATTAATATACTTAAACGTGGGTATTTGTTTACGTCAGATGAATTCGTACGAATAAATTTTCGTAATTGCATCAATGGGACCGCCGCTAATACTTTGAGATAAAATAATGTATGTGCACAAGCTTGTTTTTGTTAGGTTTAGACGTCTCAATGTAAAATTTTATGATAAAATTTTAATCAACAGGGCAACAAGTAACGACGTAAACCTAGTCATTGTCAGATATGGTGCTGTTGCCGTCTTTTATTCATCGATATTATGAGGTTACGGATGACATTATTCTGACAGGCATATTTGATTGATTTTGTCATCTACAATTTGTAATAGTGAGATCTGTATTTTCATTCTTCGGTTGCCAAAATGCCCAAGCAAATGGATAGTCGATGCAAAGATCTCGTGGCATCATTAATTAGTTATTTCAACATGTGGTCCCAACTAAAAGATAGAATTATTCAATGGCAGCATTTTTAATTTTGTTTTACCGAGGTATCCACACCGACTGTTAACTGCTATTATGTTTTCATTAATGCGCTCTATTTGTCTTTATTTCACTAATGTCTATTTTAGGCTAAAATTTTTACGATGTCTACGCACTGATTATGATCACTAATTGCTCATTCTTTTACATTTTTGAGAAATTTAAGCACATTTCACAACTTTACAGGGTTGGCAAAAGTTCTGGGATTCTTTTTAGTACTCATGTACAGACACAATAAAAGATTTTAAATGCAAATGTTACAGATCGATCAAAGGCACATACACTTTTTGAGAAGGTTGCTCAAAGAACTTAGATTTAAATGGATAAAGGATAATCACGACGTGGACTCATGGAACTACTGAATGTGGCTTTGAAAAGTGGACTTCCTGAGATCATATAAACAAGCTAAGGATGATGCTCTACCAGTGTGTATTCCTTGATGAGACCTGGATATTTCAAAATGGAACTGTCGGTCGTTCTTGGAAAAATGAAAATCTAAAATGTTAAAATTACTAAAACATATGGCATAAGGTTATACTACAATACAAATAAGTTTTAAACTAAAATTTAGACAAAATCCTTTCAGATATATTATACTTCATACAAGCAAAATGGATTTATTGAGGGTTCGGAAGCAATGATTTGTTAAAAAATAAACTTGATTATCATGGAAATGAACCAGGAAAACTTCTTGAAATGGTTCGAATATCAGCAAATTTTCTGATGATACTGGATAATGCATCTTATCACTATGCTATTAAGATGGTTGACAAATAAAACATCCCTATACAAATATGTTTCACTAATGTGATTTCAAGAATCGCATACAGATGTTTGAAAATACAAATATGCGTTGAAACATTGTAAAGAATAGAAAACATAAATTAAGGTTTACGTTCAATAAATTAAACTGAACTTTAAATACCAAGTCAAAGAAAATATAGACATAATAGCCAAACATTTTCGCATCGGCGAAGTGGGACGTTTGTTGCCTACACGTATACCAGGACATTACTTATGACCAAAATAGTACATACAAATATAGGTTTTATTTTTGTTACACTGAGCACTGAAACTTTGTGCATAGGAAATTGTATTTATCAATTTGTGAATGAATAGTGAACACGTGACAGCTACTAGACATTCTGAAAGAACGCTAGTTCTTACAATACATTCACATAGGTTTTATTTTTGTTAAGCCGCCGGTACTGAAATTTTGTAGAGATGAACTATTGGCATAGGAAATTGTATTTATCACTTTGTTGCAATACTTTTCTGGCTCATTTAGATCGTACGGTCAAGTTATTTTAGATGTGTGCTGGTACATACAATCAGATTTTAAGTAAATGCTGTAGAGTGGTTCTATGGACTTATGAAACAGCATTTTTAATTTGTTTTTACCGAGGTATCCACACCGACTGTTAACTGCTATTATGTTTTCATTAATGCGCTCTATTTGTCTTTATTTCACTAATGTGCTATTTTAGGCCTAAATTTCCTTACGATGTCTACGCACGCATGATTATGATCACTAATTGCTCATTCTTTTACATTTTGAAATTTAAGCACATTTCACAACTTTACAGGGTTGGCAAAAGTTCTGGGATTCTTTTTAGTACTCATGTACAGACACAATAAAGATTTTAAATGCAAATGTTACAGATCGATCAAAGGCACATAACCTCAAATTATTTGTACGCCTACAGGGTAAATAGTTACAAGGCGAGTCAAAAAGTGAGAAATTTTAATGAACAAGCTCATAATATCACATATCATGTCTTAGTAGGTTCTCTATCTAGTTTCATTTAAATGTTTTGCTTGGTGAATACACGTATACAGGGTGATTCATTGTTTTACAAATAATTGGTACTTCGGTCATACTGGACGTAGTTCCTTACTTTCTTATTTTAAATGGAATGCTATATTTTTCTTGTAGATTTGGATTGCTAAGTAAATTTTAAGGTACATTTTATTAAACGTCTATACTTAACTTTTATAGCTTTTAATTAAAATGAGTTTTTTTAAATTTGATTTTGCCACCTGATATTTAAAATTATGCATTTACAAACCGAGTAAAGTCTACGATTTATAATACAGACACTACTCTTTCGAATATATCAATAAATAAGCGTAATTACGTCCAGTTCGCTCAAAATTTTATTCCAATTATGTAAATTTCAAACGCTCAAAACTTTATTTCTTCAAATAGAGCATCCTGTATGTAAACAGATATTTCGATACAAATTTAATTCTGCCTATGTCTATATCTATTTGTGACAAATTTTAGTTTTGTTTATAATATAAGGTAACGTCATCGACCTTTCATTGCGGTACTGATCCTGTGCAGGAATGGTGCATAATTTTAAATTGCGTAGGCTATAAAATATTTTCATAGTTTCATCTGACAGAAATTCAATTATTTAAAGAAAAGCTCTTGTAGAGTTTTTACCTACAATAAATACGAAGCAGGAATTGAGTTTATGATTTCATTGTTTGCTATGGAGCGTCCGACCATTCACCAGCCGGTATATTTATATATATATATATATATATATATATATATATATATATATATCAGGGTAATAAAATACTTATCTTTTTGGGATTTTTTAATGGTGTACTTTAAATTATACAATCTAAACGTTTCGATAACACTTACAGTTATCTTCGTCAGTAGTAATGTTTGTTAAAAATTGTTAAAGATGTAGTAAACAATTTTGTCAAATTTGAAAAATTCAAACATAAACATAAGCCTGCTATTAATATAACAGTTTGAGAAACGTATAAGCCAACTATAAAATTGTAGTGAAAGTTTACATTTCATATATACAGTGTATTTTAAAATCACCGACAAACGAAAACTGGAATTCTATGATTCAAAATAAAACAAAAATTATCATAAACGCTTTTGAAAATGCTTCCTAACCGAGATACAGGTTGATTAAAAATTTTTTTAAGGTTCCTCAAAAACCACAAAAGATATTACACTGAGATTTGGTACACCTAAATGTCTAATTAATATAATTATTCAGGTGAAGGTGATTAAACTGGCTCCATCCAGTGGCGTAGAATATGTTAAGTTAATCACTTTAAGTAAAAAAAAAACGCACGTCCTGCTTTATATATATATATATATATATATATATATATATATATATATATATATATATATATATATATAATAATATACATAGTGTCCGAATATTCGACGACAATGCTAGACCTCGCATTTTCATAAAATTGAGATAGAAACACGCAGCCTTAAAGTGCTTAATTTTCAAGATACAGGGTGTCAAAATTTTACTTTTATTTTCAATTGTTGTGAATTACTCCTCAATAAAACGACACAGCGATCCGAAATACGTATCGTCTTTTAAGGCGAGAAATACAAATACACGGTTTTGATATCACTAGTAGCCACCTACGCCACATGAACTTATTTAAATTATCAAAACTTTTTCCAGTTTGGTGCATCGACGTGAATATTAAAAATCGATTCCCAACCTTTTTACGTAAAAAGTGTACTTTGTTTAAGTCCCTAAGGTAACCGTTTTGAGATAACCTTTATTGAAATTTCAATGCAACGAATTAATTGTAAAAGTTGAAGGAAAGAATTATCAGTATTCACGAATATTATCAGAATCAATGCCTAATTTTCAAAATCTTAGGTGTTAAAGTTTAAAAGTAATTCGTAAATGCTCATCAAAATTGCTTCAAGACTGATAAGCAAATGACTTTTCCTTGAAGGCGTCATAATTGTAGCAAAGAAAACTTCTTACTTTTATTAATTATTAATTTTTGTAAATTACTTCTTATATGATAAATTACTTATTTGCAGTTCTTAAAATAAAGACAGCCATGCATTCATACAAAATTCAACAGTTTTCGAATTATTTGGCCTTTGAAGTGTACGCTTTGCTCTAAATATTTATGTTAACCATTACTATTATGGCGAACATTTCGAACATTTGCCTATGTAAATTTAAGTATTTTAATTTTATTATGTGTATTTCGCTTGGTTTAATTAAATTAAACTATTTTATTTGGATATTTGAAAACATGATTACAATTTTAATATGACTGTAATTTCGGAAGAGAAACTTTTAAATCTTGATGTCAGTGATTTTCGACTTATTTTTGGTTATACAGTACAACCGCAGCGGCTGAGGAATTAATTTTGGGATACTATATATATATATATATATATATATATATATATATATATATATATATATAGGGTGAGTCAGTTTTGTAGACAAACTTTAACAGGAGATAGAACACATGTTTCTAAAAGAAAAGTTCCTATAAACATATGTCGTAGAAGGCTTCGTTTCCGAGATACAGGGTGTTGAATATAATTTTTTCTCAAATTTTCATTATAACTCGTAAACGAATGCTTAGATTTTTTCATGTTGGGGATAATGTCTATTAATTAAGGGGCATAAAACAAGCGATAAGAATGTTCACAAACTTGCACAGTGGCGGAGTGGAGGGTGCTCAACCCCTTTCATAAACAGAACTTCTACGCCAATGACTATTTTTTAAAAACTGTTATTTTCATTATCTACATACAGTTTAACAAAATAATGTACCTTCTTCTGTTTCGAAATTCCTGTGCGTTTCGAGTTATTTTGATTTTTGTTTGATGTGGTACTAAGTTAAGTAATGTGCTTTATGTGAATAATTGAATATAAAGTTTTAATAAAAAGATATAATAAAACATTTAGAGCCATTTTAGTACCTAACGATCGTTTCTTTAAAATTTCAAATACATTTTAATTATAAATAGGTAGGTTATCGGTTATGATTATGTATGTATCAATTTCGCCATAAACATGTATGTAGTTTTTAAGTGAGATTCTAATAAGTTATAGACCTCTGCTCACTGCTCTCATTAAAGAGCCGCCACTGTATCAAGCCATACTCAAATACAAGACTTTTGTAAATTGAAATCTGTTTAGTACACTAATTTTAACAATCCTTATTTATTATTGTAACAATACTTAATTAATAATTGTGAAATTAATAAGAATTCTTAGCAATAACGATTTATAAATAAATAACAATAACACTAGTATAATAAAATTAGACACTTTGTTCAAAATGAAAACCGTTCTTTTCAATACACATTTCACAGCGACGTACAATAGAACGTCTTAAGTTAACTAAATGATGATTAAATTTTATATTTTGAAACGACAGTTTGACTTTTTACAAACACTTGCTTCATCTCGAATAATTTCACTGTTATTAATTATTGTTTTTAAGTTCAAAAGTTATTTCATTTGGTTTGCCAGCTTTTAATTAGTGTAACATGCCGTTTACATTTACAAATAGCGAAAAGCCGACATTCATTGTATTTATGGGTTCGCAAATGGGAATTCAAGGTACGCAGCTAGGGAGTATCGGAGAAGATTTCCAAATAGACGACAACCTCATCATTCCGTTTTGTGAGTATCCATCGTCGATTTATTAACCAGGGTTTGAAAAATGTACATGGGGCCGACAGAACAACCGTGGACAAGATAGAATTGGAGAGGGTATATTGCGTGAATTTAATAGGAACCCACGACAAGTACTCGACGTACTGCTGTTGCTCTTGGTATTTCCCAAAGTAAAGTTTCCCGGGTTTTAAAACGGGATCACAGACGCCCATATCATTTTCAACCTGTTTATGGTTTATGTCCAGGTGACGACGAACGAAGACTTAATTATTGTAGGTGGGTTCTTAACTCCATTCAAAATAATAGAGATTTCTTATCCAACATACTGTGGACTGATGAATCCTGTTTAACTTGTCGTAGTATCGTAAACTTTCACAATCTGCATATATGGGTACATGAAAACCCACATGCCATTCGACCAAGAAGTTTTCAACATGAATTTAGTACAAATGTCTGGATTGGAATTTACGGAAATCACGTGTTTGGACCATATTTCTTACCACAACGTGTAAATTCAGAAAATTTCCTACAATTTTAGAAGAACATGTTAATATGTGGGAAGACATTCCTTTAATTTAAGAGGAGATTCTTGGTTTCAGCTTGATGGATGTCCGGCCCATTATGGCAGAAATGTAAGAAATTGGCTAAACAATAACTACCCGAGGTGAACAGGTCGTGGAAGTCCAGTGGCGTGGCCTCCTAGATCGATTTAACGCCACTTGACTTTTTGTATGGGATTCATGAAGGAAAAAGTGTATACCACTCCGGTTAATACACTTGAAGAACTTCACAATCGCATCAGAGATGCTTGCAATGAAATAAGGGTGCATCATTTAATTAACTTAAGACGTTCTATTGTACGTCGCTGTGAAATGTGTATTGAAAAGAACGGTTTACATTTTGAACAAAGTGTCTAATTTTATTATACTAGTGTTATTGTTATTTATTTATAAATCGTTATTGCTAAGAATTCTTATTAATTTCACAATTATTAATTAAGTATTGTTACAATAATAAATAAGGATTGTTAAAATTAGTGTACTAAACAGATTTCAATTTACAAAAGTCTTGTATTTGAGTATGGCTTGATACAGTGGCGGCTCTTTAATGAGAGCAAGTGAGCAGCGGTCTATAACTTATTAGAATCTCACTTAAAAACTACATACATGTTTATGGCGAAATTGATACATACATAATTATACAGAAAGTATTGACCGCATAACAATAATAATTATGCATTTCTTTTTATACGAGGATAATAACAATGGATACTAAAAAAAACCGATAACCTACCTATTTATAAATGAAAATGTATTTGAAATTTTAAAGAAACGATCGTTAGGTACTAAAATGGCTCTAAATGTTTTATTATATCTTTTTTATTAAAAACTTTATATTCAATTATTCACATAAAGCACATTACTTAACTTAGTACCACATCAAACACTAAAAATCAAAATAACTCGGAAACGCACAGGAATTTCGAAACAGAAGAAGGTACATTATTTTTGTTAAACTGTATGTAGATAATGAAAATAACAGTTTTTTAAAAATAGTCATTGGCGTAGAAGTTCTGTTTATGAAAGGGTTGAGCACCCCCACTCCGCCACTGTGCAAGTTTGTGAACATTCTTATCGCTTGTTTTATGCCCCTTAATTAATAGACATTATCCCCCCAACATGAAAAAAATCTAAGCATTCGTTTATGAGTTATAATGAAAATTTGAGAAAAAAAATTATATTCAACACCCTGTATCTCGGAAACGAAGCCTTCTACGACATATGTTTATAGGAACTTTTCTTTTTAGAAACATGTGTTCTATCTCCTGTTAAAGTTTGTCTACAAAAAACTGACTCACCCTGTATATATATATATATATATATATATATATATATATATATATATATATATATATATATATATATATATATATATATATATATATATATATATATATATATATATATATATATATATATATATATATATATGATATATATATATATATATATATATATATATATATATATATATATATAACACACAATATATAGACCACCAATTTGTATTATTGAAATTTCTGAAACACTCTATTGGCGGTTCCTTTATGTCTGACAACCAAAAATCCACTGTGACACTTGTCACGTGACCATATTTCAATTTTGAAAATGTTAACTTGATGCCGAAAAATGGGCCAAATTGACAAGATATCGAAAAATTGTATTAAGAAACATGTATTTAGAATGCTACAAAGACCCCATATACCAATTTTCGACCAAATCAGAAAAAAAAATAAAAAATACCATTACGAAACATCATAATATCTTGTTTTACCTGGAAATAGTTTTAATAATATAAATTACATAATTTTAGGTCAAATCAAATATTTGTAAAATAGACAATTTGTGAGGGGAAAATTAAAAAAATACGATTTAGTCTCGTTGCTGGTTGTGTTCATGCCCTGTATATTAAAGCGCATGAGCTGATCTAATATTTTTAACCCGCAAATAAAATGTAAACGAACTAATATTTGTAATTAAAACTTAACAACACATTATTCATCCTTATTAAATTTAATCTTGGTTAGTACATTTGAAATTAGCGATTTTTTTAATTTAATAAATTGGCTTTGAAAAATCAAATGTTTCGGCTTATAAGGATGAAAATTATTGCTCTCTAAAGTGCACCTCATAGTTTAAGATACCTAAAATTATGTAATTTGTGTTATTAAAACTATTTCCAGGTAGAACAAGATTTTATGTTTCGTAATAAAAGCAGAGGGGAGGGAATAAATGGTATTTTTTTTCTGATTTGGTTGAAAATTGGTATATGGGGTCTTTGTTGCATTCTAAATACATTTTCTTAATACAATTTTTCGATATCATGTCAATTTGACCCATTTATCGGCATCACAGTTAACATGTTTCAAAATTCCCGACAAATCTATGGTCACAATGGATTTTTTGGTTGTCAGACATGCAGAAACGAACCGCCAATAGAGTTTTTCAGAAATTTCAGTAATAAAACCCATATGTGTCCAACTTTATGCAGGTCCTAATATATATATATATATATATATATATATATATATATATATATATATATATATATATATATATATATATATATATATATATATATATCAAAATTAATTCCAGCCGCCGCGGTTATACTGTATGACCAAAAATAAGTCGAAAATCACTTACATCAAGATTTCCAAAAGTTCCTCCTTCCGAAATTACGGTCATATTAAAAATTGTAATCATGTTTTCAAATATCCAAGTAAAAATAGTTTATTAATTTAAACCAAGCGACATACACATAATAAAATTAAAGTACTTAAATTTACAAATGCAAATGTTCGAAATGTTCTCTTTCACAAAAGAAAACTGCAGTTTCTAGAGCTGATTTTACGTCGATTTAACGTAAATTACCTTAATACAAAAATACTTCCTAAGAGAGCTGGAGCTCTTGGTGTAACAATGTGTACGTGTGTTTGAAATTTATATGTGTATGAATGTTTAAAATTTACGTTCATATTGGCAACTTAAGTGCATTTGGTATAGCGTTAGTTGCATACCTTATTGGCGTAAAAAAATGTCTTTTAATAAATTATTTCTATACTTCTGCACATTCCTTTCCGCGCTTTGAGTAATTTTCGGTCATTGCGCAGGGCTACTTTGAGCGTCCTTCATTCATTGCTTGAACTACGTGTTTAAGTAGAAGCCATTTTCGCTTTGTTTAATTTTTTATTTAGAGTGCCACATTTATATGGTGAGTTATTAAAATTATCACACGGAAATCTGAGACATTTACATTTCAGGCAACTCAACTTTAGTTATACTCTTACCAGTTATTTTACTTTGGGTTTAATTTTATTTTAACGTTAACGTTGCTAATACGAAGAAGTAGGATTTCGATTAACAAATTTTACTTTGAACCATTCTAAATCAATTCAGTTTAGAGGTTTATAAAGAAATTCCTATATATTTGGAATAACCAGCATATCAATCTGATGTTTACTTCAATTTCCATCAAAATTGCGCAATAAACTTAAAGTGATGAGTCGACAGCATCTCCTTATCTGCTGAAGTTCCAGCGATACCCAAAATGTAAAAGAAATTACTCCAGGTATTTCATATTGTTAATTAATTCACATTATAGTTTAAGGCAATTAATTAAGAATCACTAGCATTAGTTTTTAAGAGATCATTATTATAATCAAATTAAGTATCGTAATAAATCTCATTGTTGTCATTATTTCTTACTTGTTATTTATTTATACGACACCCCGTTAAGATTAAATTGGAAGATGACGCCCTAACATCGGTTTAATTCAAATATCTTCAAAATGGTTTCCCTTTAAATGATAGCGTTCTGTACATTTATTTAGTGTAATATGCCCAAGTATGGCGTGAATATGATTTTTTAGTTGAACTCATAAGTGGCTGGTTTGGGCAGGGCATTGGACATTGTTTTCAAAATTTCGCAATTTTAACATACAATTTAAAAAATTTTTTCATAAAACTCTTGTCTGAAGTCGCTACGACGCACCGTCAATCGATTTGAACTTTTCATATGTTAATCATACCTTTATAAAATTAACTAACGAATTCATTTACAATTATGAAAGATGGCTATGGAAAATAAACAAAATAACAATTGCGTGAACGTCAAATTGCTCTCATGTCATAAATTAATTTGGCTTTAGAAAGTAAGAAATAAACTCGGGTAAACAATAATCGTTTTTAATACAAAAAAAATGTTTCTGACACAATTAATAAAATAATTAATAAAAATTTGGTTAAAAATAAAAAAAAAATCAAAATGGCAACTGAACGCATGAAACATAAAACTCAATCTACAAAAGATGCTCCACATGACGACCATCCGTTTCTATGCATACATTTATTCGTTTATGTAAAGATTGCCGAATTTTTGCAAAAATTCCCCTATTGTTCCTAAATTCGTCGCAGGCATCCCGAATTCTTCTCCGAAGCTGATCGCGTATTTCTATTGGTTGGTAATAAACCATTAATTTTAGATATCCCCAAACACAAAAATCGCAAGGATTTAAATCTGGAGACCTTGCTGTCCAAGCAACCGGGCCGCATATCCCGATCCATCGCTCTCGGTAATTGTTATCTAAAAAAGTACGAACAGTTCTGCTATAGTGAGCCGGACAACCATCATATAAAAACCACAAGTTCCGCTGAATATTCAGATTAGTATCATCTAATTAATCCGGTAAAGTCTTTTGTAGAAAGTTGAGATAGTCTTCGCCGTTTAAACGATTAGGCAGTTCTACAGGTCCAAGCAAATGATCACCAAGAACACCTATCCATACGTTAATGCTAAACCTTTCCTGATGTTTACCTTCCCTTATCGCATGAGGGTTTTAGGAATAATATTGTGCATTGTGCATATTAAAAATTCCATCTTTTGTAAAAGCGGCTTCATCACAAAACAAAATTTTGGAAAAAAAATCTTTGTCTTGATTCTCTGTATTTTGCATCCAATTGTAAAAATCAACACGAGCAGGAGAATTGCCTGCTTGCAAGGCCTGGACTTTTTTGAAATGAAAAGGATACAATCCTTCCTTATGTAGAATGTTCCACACAGAAGATTTTGACACATTGGGATACATTGCAGCCAACCTTCTTACGCTTATTTCGGGATTGTACTCAATTTCCATCTTGATATTCTTCCATTACATCAGCATGTCTTCCCGTTTCGTTATTTTTAGGAATTACTGATCCTGTTTCCCTAATTCTTTGATGAAGAAGCGTAAATGATTTAGGAGCAGGATGTCTTCTACCTGGAAATTTATCTGAATACCTAAGCGCTGCTGCCCGAGCGTTGCATTGCATTTCGCCGTACACTAAATGGATCTCGGCATATTCTTCATTACTAAACGCAACCATTCTAACAATATTCAACTTTTTGTATTTACGGTAATGTAACTAAACAATAAAAAATCTTTCACTTAAAACCTATTTGACACTTTAACCTCCACTAGTATCTGTAATACTAGTTATTTTGACGTTCACGCAATTGTTACTTTGTTTATTTTCCATAGCCATCTTTCATAATTGTAAATGAACTCGTTAGTTAATTTTATAAAAGTATGATTAACACATGAAAAATTCAAATCGATTTATTTCGAAAACGGTGCGTGGTACCGACTTCAGACAAGAGTATAGCATTCTTTTATGAAAAGATCGAAATTTTCTAAGTTTTATGTTAAAATTACGAAATTTTGAAAAACAAAAAACTTATGAATAACAATGTCCAATGCCCCACCCAAACAAGCCGCTTATGAGTTCAACTAAAAAACCATATTCACGGCATACGATTGGACGTATTCCACTAAATAAATGTACAGAACCCTATCATTTAAAGGGAAACCATTTTGAAGATATTTGAATTAAACCAATGTTAGGGCGTCATCTTCCAAGAGCTCGAGCTCTCTTAGGAAGTATTTTTGTATTAAGGCAATTTACGTTAAATCGACATAAAATCAGCTCTAGAATCTGCAGTTTTCTTTTGTGAAAAGTTTGTGGACAGTATATATATATATATATATATATATATATATATATATATATATATATATATATATATATATATATGTTAAAAAATTGTTAAAACTGACACTATATTCTTTCTGTCTATGTGACAAATCTAATACATGGATTACTAAGGCTATCCGCAAGAGCCCTCATGAAAAAATGGTTCAATTGTACAGGTTGGTCATTAACCCAATTATGCCTATTGACCTATACATCAAATTTGTCTTGTTGCCGCTATGGTTATTTGAGTTTGTCAAATATCCTTAGTAAAGAGCTTATTGTTGAAGAATACGTATCGTACGCGCTTCTTGTGGAACGCTTTTATAAAAAAGTGTGACCCTGCAAGTAGACTTTTTAAAATGGCGGACCTCGGCGTGCACGGTACGTTAAAATTTCTATTAAAACAAAGATAGATATGCGACTTGTTTGTTTATAAACGTAATACTGGAAATGTAGTTTGTATATTCTAATTAAAAATTATTATTAATTTTATTAAATACATAAATAAAAAGTTTACCTCGACTAGGATTTGAACCTACTCCCTGTACTTTGCTAGAGTACCGCGCTGACCAACTGCGCCATCAAGGTTCAAGCCCCAATCAGTTGGTCAGCGCAGTACTCTAGCAAAGTACAGGTCGTAGGTTCAAATCCTACATGAGGTAAACTTTTTATTTATGTATTTAATAAAATTAATAATAATTTTTAATTTTATATTTACCGTTGAACTTATTCGTTCATAACAAAAACTTATAATAATGTATATTCTAATGTTTCTTGTTTTCGTTTTTCACTGCTATGCGTTATGGCGTATTATTTTTAGACGTCCTATATTTAAACCGTTAGGAAAATAAGCTACTTTAATTTGTTTTATACAATTTAGATAATACGTCGCGTACTAGACCTCCCACATTCCGTAAGCATTGTAAAATGTTACAAAATCTTAAGGGTTTTTGTTCATTTCAGAGGGTTTTCGTTACAAGAGGCATTAGTTATCATACACGATAGAAAAATTGAGGCAGAATTAGTCACCTTGCTCCCACCTGTTAACGCATGTGGTGACGTAACTGATGAGGATTCCGGCTAAGATCAAGTAGACATCAATAATTTACCAGCCAGCCAAATGCATATCCAGGTTGAACTACACATTCTAAAATAACGGCAGATGATTGGAGTTCTGAAAAAAAAATGCAACGCCAAAATTAAGAAAAGAAATTAGAGTGAAAGTAAAATCAAAGTGGAAGTAATTTGAAAAAGAAAGCAGTTCATCGTTACGTGAAGAAAGATTTACAAGTTGACGACTATGTTTTTCCCTTGGATACCACTGACATTCTGCAATTTGATCAAACTCCTGTCCAGTTTTTCTTTAATCTCTTTGATGATGATATTCTCTGCAAAATCGTAGAGGAGGCGAAGTGATACTCATAACAAAATAACAGCAACGTATCTATAGATGTATCTATAAAATTGATCTAAAGAGCACCACGTATTGATGAAGCCATGGTTCCTTATAACGAACGTCATGTCTGCAAGCAATACATTCATAGAAAACATATAAACCATTAGGGATTGGCGCATCGGGTGTACCTAGTTATTATGCTCATCGGCTAAGGTGTAAGTGGGCAGATTTCAAATTTCACTTTGTAGGTAGAGAACCGCGAAAATTTTATTATTGTAATAAACGTTTGTCAAATCGCCATTGTTACCGCGATAGAAAAGACAATTAATAGTTTTTAATATCTTGATAATACGTAGTAATATGCTAATGTTTTCGGAATGATTTATTTTATGTATTATTATGTAAGAAATGTGGGAATATTTGTAATTGATATTTGAGTAAAGGAAACATATATTAGGATAGAAAAACAGGTGTTCGGCCGAAACGGGCGTGACGAATTGTTGAAAATTTCTATACGCGTGCTCTTGATGTAAAAATGTCACTGATTTAATAACTAACTACGGCGGAATAGCGCGAATCCAAAGAGATCTTTGTTTGGTACGTTGAAACTTGAGACCTAAATGTAGCGCTTGTTACGGACGAATGCATATTTTTAAAATTAAGATGTCATTCAATAATTTATATGAACCCGTTCCAACGTAATACCTTTTTTTTGTTTTTTTTTAATTACTTTTGACATCGAAGGGGGGGGAGTTACAGTTAGAGCGCCGATCGAGCAAGATCGATGTGGTTAATTAGATACCTTCATTGTAAACAGTTTGTCTTTAAAATATTTCTTACGTGTACATTTTCTTTGAATTAGCCAACGCTAATTTCTCTTTTCTTTCGGGCGTTAGCTTTTAATGTGTTTTTCAAATATTAATATAAATAACAATCACCCTTTTTGAAGTTAAACCGCGTAGGTTAACGATTTGTGTCTGTGATCAATTCAAGTGTAAGTAGGTATTTTTATATAAATTAAGGCTGGCAAGCGGAAATCTGCTAAAATAAAAGACAATACAGGGCTCCCTCACTTTGGTATTTGGGTGAATTAGCATTGTTGTTTGTTGTTTAAATTTACATTTGTGTCGAGGTGGGCCTGGCGAACGGGTACAGGATACCGCTTGGTTATTAATTGTAATAGGCAGTTGCCGAGTGTGTACATACTCCCGGGTCCAGATGACCAATAAACACCTCGAATTTTATTTTTATTGTTTTTACTGTTGTATAGATGAATGTGTAACCTGAGAAAGGGGTGCTGTATTTTCTAACGCACTCAACCTTATATATCGGCCACGATGTTATGATCTATTTACAACTTACCCTTGTAAGGCTTAGTTTAATAAATTTTTTTGTGTTAGCTTAAGTAGAATTGTTTGCCTGCGAACTACTTTCTCTTTATATGTAATTTATTGTAATTTTACGTATGTATTTTGTGCTTTAGTAATCACTAAACAATTGTATACGTGTAAATTCCTTGTCTATTTTCTTTTGTCCTTGCCTTTACCTTATTATTGTCACCTGTGCAATTTTACTGTTGTTGTATTTTATATGTACCGTAATTTGTCTTATTGTTTTATGTGCTTATTTACTTAAAGACCGACATAATTGGTTTTAAAGGGCCACATGTTTGGTATTACGATTTTTATTCTGATTTATTTATGACACTGTCGTGAGTGTGACTACATGGATTTTTTTGTGTTTATGTGTAATTAAACTGCTTTTTATTTATTTTTTTCTTAATGTTATAATTTTGTACCCACTTTAACCTGATTTAATGATGTTTTGTTATATATTTAATCCTTTCATTGTTTTTTTCTGTGTTATTTGATTTATTAATGTAGTTGAGCAATTATTTATGAATAAAGTGGGTTTTATTGATGGTTCTTTCCACAATAGTATATTAACGGGATGAACCACCATTGCGCAAAACTCGCTAATTTTAATTTGAGTAGTTTCATTGTTTACCTGCGCCACATGATGCAACACTTAACCTCGTCCAGCCTATCTCAGTCAAATAGCACAACGTACCTACCACTAGACGGCCAATTCGGTTGGTCAGATTTGAGGTTTGCGAGTAATTAAATATCAGACTTGTAAATAAATTTTAATGTTTTAATTATTGTCAGGAAAGTCAAAGTAAGGCAAGCAATTAATTTGAGTAATAGTAACATTATTGTCAGTAATATGAAAATGTTTCACCATTATCACACATAATAAAATACTTATCCTTTTTCGGTTTTTAATGGTGTATTTTAAATTAAATTTAGATTGTATAATTTAAAATACACCATAAAAACCCCAAAAAGATAAGTATGTTATTATTGTCTGTAAAGTCAAGATAAATCACTTAGCGATTGTATTGTTGTTGAATTTGCATTATTGCAAACAAGTTCAAATTCTGTTACAAGAAAAAGGCATATACCGAACCGGAACCATTTGTGAAAATCGAATATCAATGTCCATTTTACAAGATACACATATGAAAAAAGAAAAACGCGGCATGTTTGACCACGCAAAATTACAAAATAAAAACATTATTTTCGTTAAGTGGACTAATAATATTGTCATCTTTGACTGTACCAAAGGGGAAAGGCTCATTGTATGTTATAACTTAGGTATGGCCGCTTGAACCATCTAGTTGTGGCCCAGGACAAACAAACGTGATGTTAGTGTACATGTTAAGGGTTTTGTAATATATTACATGCCATAATACAGGGTGTCCCAGTGTGACACATTTTAAGAGCGTATAACATCTAGACGGAGTAAGATAGAGACACGGGACTTTCGCCAGAGTGCTTTGTTTCTCAAAAAGTATTGTTATGATATTTTTTCAATTTTGTACAATGAGGTAAATTATTCTAAAAACGAGATTCAGAAGTGTCTAAAAATACTAAACTGGACACTGTATAAAACACAAACATTTCATAAGCGTAAACCAAATGACATTGAAAAACGGCTTATTATTATTTTGATTAGTCAGGTGAAGCTGTCTTGCATATGGACGGAAGAATTAATAAACATAATTGCCGTATTTGGGGTAGCGAAAATCCTAAAGCGAGAGAGCCCAAAGGTTAATGTTTGGTGTACTGTGTCAAAGGAGAAAATGTATGGGCCATTCTTTTTTGCAGAAAATACTGTTATTGTAATTATTTATACGGATATGTTGGAAAATTTCTTTTCTCCACAATTACAACAAGAAGTATATTTTCAACAGGATGGTGCTCCTCCTCACTTTTCGCTTGATGCGAGGGAATCTGTGCGAAGAACTGTCGGTCAAAAATGAATAGACAGGGTAGGTCCCATAGAATGACCGGCTCATTCACCAGAACTTACTGTATCTGATTTATTTGTATGGGGTTACATCAAAGATCGATGTTACAGTCCAATCCCACAAAATATCCAACAACTGAAAAATAACATAAGAAATGTTTTTGAAAACATTACTCAAGAAATGTTAGAACATTCTTTTTTTAATCTGCAGTTAAGATTGCAAAAATGAGTTGAACAACACGGCGGGCATATTCAGCAAATGAACCTAAAATATCACTGAAGTGACGCTATGGTTCTATTTTATAGAATACGATTCTGTTAAATTCTTTAAATATGTTTTATACATATTTTTTCGAACACATTATACATCTTTTATGTGTTTTCCACTTGTTACATATTCTAGTTCCTACATAGATACGCAATAAAAGTTACTTAACCATTACATGATTTATCTCTAAAAATTTTCACTAATACAACGTATTTAAATTAATATTATGTTCTTTTTAACGACGCGATGGGCAATTCGATATTCTTTCAAAAAATAGGTATGATGTGCAGAAATGAGTCGGTAAAATAATTTTGACAACTCTCTTATTTTTTAAAAGTAGTGTAGAAAAATTATCCATTTTTGAAAAGTAGAAGAATGGCTCTTTCGGATGGTGTGAAACTAAACAGGGTGTTACATTTAAATAAGTCTATTTGAGTTGAAAAGTAGCAATTATTTTTCAAGCACCTGTAGAACAAAACTTTTTGAGAAACAAAGCACACTGGCGAAAGTCCCTCGTCTCTATCTCATTCCGTCTAGAAGTTATACGCTCTTAAAATGTGTCACAAAATCCTGGGACACCCTGTATCATAGCTGCATACATGTCTAATGACCTACATATACATAGTACACATTAAAAACGCAGAAACTTTTGTGAATTTTTTTAAATAAAAAATAGCTATCGTCATTGTGTTTTATTTTTAGGAAGCTTATGTATCCAAATGTCGTTTTAGGCATACGCGGGTAAGGTGAATAGTTCTCGGCCTGACACAGAGATGGCGCTCCAATCAGGAAAAATTTGTTTCCTGCTTGGGTGCACGTGTCATTAGTTCGTACGACAAGTTTCAACTTGTTCTCTCAAGTAGCTTGTTTACACAATTTTTTGCAGACGTCTTGCGTGTCTTGTTAAAATGGATACACTTGAATATCGCGAGGTCATAAAATTCTGTGTTTTTGATGGATTAACCCCTAACGAAATTCATCCGAAACTGACAAAAGTTCACGGGGACTCTGCTCCTTCCATCCCTCGAAGATGACCCATGTGAAGGCCGGCCAAAAACCGCCAGAAACCATTGAAAAAGTACAGGATATCGTGTTGGACGATAGGTGAGTAAAGCTGAGGCTGTGGGGATATCGGAAGAAAGGGTGCGAAACATCTTGCACAAAAAATTAGGGATGCGAATGCTCTGCGCAAGATGGGTGCCGCATTTGCTGAATGCCGATCAAAAGTAAATGCGCAAATGATTTTCGCAACAATATTTGGAGCGATCCAATAGGGATCCAACCGATTTTGTGCAGCGATTTGTCACCATGGATCCACCATTACACACCAGTAACGAAACAGCAGTCCAAGCAGTGGGTAGAAGTCGGTAGTTCAGCACCAAAGAAAGCAAAATCGATCGCATCTGCCGGAAAGACCAACGTTTTTTGGGGCGCGAAAGAGATCCTGTTAATTGATTACCTTGCAAAAGGCAGAACAATTACAGGCGAATATTACTCCAACTTTCTTGACCAGCTGGATGGCAAAATTCGCGAGAAGAGGCCTGACTTGAAGAAGAAAAAATCATCTTTCATCAGGACAACGCACCTGCACACAAGGGTGCGTTGGGGACGGGAAAATTGCGGGATTTGAGGTAAGATTTGTTCGGCCATCCCCCCTATTCGGCACTCTCAGACTTCCATATGTTCCCAAACACTTGAAGAAATTTATTTCTGGGAAGCGCTTTCTTCGCATCCAATAAAGAAGTTGAGAGGGCCGTAAATGAACATTTTCACAACCTTCCAGACTCTCACTTCCGGGAAGGAATACTAAATTTGGAGAAACGCTGGACAAAGTGTGTCAAGTCAAGGGAGATTACGTAGAAAAAAAAACATTTTTTAACTGAAAGTCGCAGTCTTTCATTGTCAGGCCGAGAATTTTCACCTTACCCTCGTATATGGGTCGAGTAATAAAATTTTCAAAAAATCATAAAAGTGTTTCTTTTCAAGTTTTCTCTCATTTTTGTACCACATTATCTTACCAATAAATGTTTATTTTTACAGATTTAAAACAAGTACGATTTTTTAAAAATCGCAGAAATCTTCTCATTACTCATCGCAACCCCTACTATCATTTTATAGATTGCTATTTAAAAAAAAACAACTTGTACATATTGAATTTGGATTCTCATCAATACGTATTAATTATTCCACGTTCAGATACTGATTACCTTTCAAAGTTTAAAGTAAGATTTTGATATAAATATTAGGGCTTTTATTTTGTTTTTGATGTAAACGGACAAATTGAGAAGTTTAAATACAATTTAAGAAAAATTTAAATTCACATACAGGGTGGTGCGTCGCCTCGCGGAGCATAGGATTTTCAATGGTAAAATCGAATTATGCCGATAAGTTCGTCCCATTGGCATCGATTTCCAAAATTCCAATTCTGAACATAAAAAAAATTCTGAAGCGAATTTTTCCAGTTTATATCACTTGAAACACTTGTACAATTTTGAGGTAACGATTGTCATAATTTGTCAAATATCACCATAGCCTTGACAATGAAAACAACGTTAGCTTTACATCAATCTATTCACTACAAAAGGTGTTCGAACAAATCCTCATCCGCTGTTAAACAATAACCCAGTCGGTCATAAAAGTTACGTCTCACGTTAGCTAGCGTATTACACTACAATGCAATGCGATTTTTTAACTCTATTTTTGTTCCGATGTTTTCTCCTTTGTAAATCTTCGATTTTAAATGACCCCGAAAGAAAAAAATTTCTTGGTTTCCACGAACCTCGTCATTGACTACAGGCCCTATGTCGTTCAACAGCAGTTCCAAAAAACCTACACTTGTGAGTATTCCGTCAAGAAAAAAAGGGCCAATGATATGATGTTCAAGAATACCCGCCAACATGTTAACGTTTTCTGGGTACTAAGTTCTTCGTTGGAACAAGTAATGTGGATTTCTGGTGGACCATACTCTAGAATTTTGAATGTTGGTTGTGTAGGGTAAAAGTGCATTCATCTGGAATTTTGGAGGAGAAATAATTTCAATATTCGGACTACGAAGCAGAAGTTTAGTTTCAAGTTTCTTGATTATTCTCAGCAATATCGCGGTGCTGGGAATTGGCCGGCCTGGGCAATTTACGCTAAATAGGTCGCTGACTTTACGGGCGATATTTCCGCCAAAACCACTTACCATGTCCAACTCGATAGATTGCACAGAATGCAGCATGACACGAAGTGACAGTATCATTTTTCCAACGCTATAATGGTATCTGCCAAATTATGACCACGTTTACACGAAAAAAAAACAAATATTAGTAAGTATAAAGATTGGAAACTCCCATAAGAGCTACATTGATAATACCGACCACATTTCAATGCATATTAAACAGCAGAGCCGCAAGGGAGCGCTACAAGCGTCATCAACAGTGACGCGCGAATTTTGAATGTTTAACTATGTAGTCCCACGAATCTTAAATGTTCACAATAATTTCTTCTTACTTTAGTAGAACACATAGAGCGAAATAAAAAAAAAAACTGCAAAAAATATGATTTTATTGAAGTTAACAGTATTGCATCGTAAAATGAAAATTGCCATATAATGTATGTAAATTAAATTAAAATAAATTTATTCATGTGATATATTTTTTAACTTCTGGTTTTTTGTAACAGCCATCTTAATTTTTGAACGGTTGATCAATCGTACTGCTCAATGACATCTCATTTTTAAGTGTAGATGGAGAAATGAATTGCTAGAATCGTCTGAGCATAACTGGAAATTTGGTTTGTAAACATCTTTCAACATTTTTATTACATCTTTTGATATATTATTACTTTTCAAAAGTTGTGGAAATATTTCATTAAAAATGAGATCAATGTCCCTTAAAAAAGAATATACTTGCTCTGATGCAACTATATTAATCCTTGTTCTGCATCAATGTTGTTACTACTAGAATCTTATCTTTATCAATTAAGATTTCTTTGCATGTTTCACAATGATGTCTTTGAAGATACTTTCTTACAACATAACCACTAAAGTTTCGCAATTTATAGTAATTTATTCGTCAGTATTGTTATTAACAAAAATTTTTGACGTTTCTGAAAGCTTTGTAAGAAGCATGACGTCAAAATCATTCTCAAAATGTATACGGCCTGACAATTTAACTATACTTGTGATGTAATTATGTCGAAGGCCATTGATTTTGGCAGTAGCCATGTTGGTATCTAACAGAAGCCAAGAAATTTTCATGGGGGTCTTGATTCAACTGCCTTGTGAGTAGTTTCGTCACGTTATAAACAACATTCAAATCATTTGCTAATTGTATAGTGCTTTCAATGCGGATCTGCCATCCCTTTAAACAAGGACGAGCGTTCAGAAATTTTGCCGCACCTAAACTGTCTTTCATTTTTTTCAAAAAAAAAATTCGTGTGGGAAATCAACTGTCATAGCCCAGTTCATTTTTATTTTATTTTCTTGAAGTTTGCAACTGGTAAGGCAGTAAAACATTTTATCTACATCAGACATGAATTCTGCAGTAGCTTGTGCACTCGATTGAACAGGACCCAAATGCATAGACTAATATAGCAACACTTACACTGTTGCTCAACACCTGAGACGCATATTTTACCCTCAACGCATTAAAAGTATTGACCTTTAGATGCTAATTTTTGATAACAAGCGTAACTTCAAGGGATTAGTTGAGGTACACAATGAAACAATGTGTTTCCAACTTATTGTTATGGCATTATAGAACAGGTCATACTTTGACACATTATTCCTGAGACGTTTTAAAAGGTGAGGAACACCATATATAAAATCAATTTTCTGTTCTTTGTGATAAAAGAATGGCATCTCAGGAGTAATCCCTAGAAGTGTGGCTACATGTTGGTCAACTGGATTAAACTACAGTATCAATGCTCTCCATACATATTTCATGGATATATTGCACTGTTGACATACCACCCAAAAACCAATACCCAACAATGTGTTTCCGATTGAAACTAACTCTACGAATCAGGCACACCAAAGCTGATCTTGCCTTATTATTTGTCCTGATTTTACCGATATCAACGGTTGCTACTATTCGTGGGTTGCATCATAATGCAGTTCTTCATTTATTGAAACTTCATCAAAAACAAGACTTGTTATTTAGAACTATGGTTGTTTGTTTCAAAATGCGTTTTCACGGATTCCAAAACACCACTATTGACTCCAGGAGCAACTCTCATTTTTGCTGCCAATTCCGTAATGTCCGACTAGTTAGTAAATTAAGTGCCCTTCAAATTGTACTATATGTCTTTGGGGAGGCATAATACCACAATAGGCACAACTCTTTCATGTCATTGTCATACCTACGTTGAAATTTGCTTCTGAACGAGTATTTCATTTCATTGCAAAATACCGTATGTACATTTTTTAATAAGAAAGGATTTACCTCCTTCGTAATGCTAAAAACAACACTGGAATAATGACTACGTCCATTGCAAATACAATATTTGCTTTTGGGCCTCCTGTACAAGCGACATCTCCAAGTTTTTTTTTTTTTGGTGTTGGGCAACTAGGGTTCCCAATGATAGTCCTTTTAGATGTTCCATCTAGAACATTCAGAATAAATGATGGATAGACTAATAATATATAATGATGTACGAACAAATTTTTAAATATAGTACTTACAATTACAACACTTTTTTGTTTCTTCCAATCCGATAGATGTTCCTGGTGGAGAAACAAATGTTTCAGAACTTCCTTGGTTTTCTTCCACTTGCATTTTGGTTACAGCACACTATACCATAGCGTCATCCGTAGTAGTTATTTTTATGTTCATCGGGACCTTGGTGGAGATCAGGTACCTCGACTTGCACGGATTTTGTATATGTCGTTAATAACAGCTATTTAAGTAACTGGTGCAAGTATGTATCCATACCTTTTATTCTAACATATGTATTTGGTTTTACACTTGAGCAGGCATCAATAGCTTTCTTGGAGAAACGAATTTAAATTGATCTGCCAAAAAGTGATCGCTACAAACCCTGTAGCTTTTCTTTGAATAATTGGGAAACAAATCCGAGCCGAGCGTCCAAAGAACTCCAACCATTTTTTAGCCCTGTACATAATTAGAAAGACTAATTACTTTCTATCTACAATATCTTGTATGTACTTTGCAACAACTTACATTTCGATATTCTTCGGGAGATTGAAAAAAGGTAATTTTTGGACTTATTGTTGTTGCACCATAAAGCAATACAATATGTGCCGTGATTCATAGTTGTTCTTGAAAACAATTTCTAATGCACAACAAACTCGGAACAATATTTTGAAACAATTTTAACATAAAACAACAACAAAAACTCGAGAGAATCTATCTGCAGTAGTAAAAACGTCATTGACAGATAAAATAGATTAATTGACATCAGATTGACATACAGGAAACAGCTAAAGCAATAGATGGCGCTACTGTTGTTGCGGTCGTCATGCTTCCAATCTTTATACTTACCAATCTTTATAAAAAAATAACGGGATACGTAACTTTCGTCCCCCACATTTCGTCTCCCACATTTCGTCCCCCACATTTCGTCCCTGCACATTTTGTCCTCAGACAATTTCGTCCCGGCACATTTCGTCTCCACACATTTCGTCCCCAGACAATTTCGTCCCCGAAAGCTTGTGTAATAAGGAGGGTAATGAATAGACCTCGAAAAATATGTTATAACATAAGAACATATGGAAGAACATATGTATGGCTTTTTTTTACTGATATTGCATATTTGCAATACTTTTGCGCAATAAAGCATATTTTGGCAAATTAGCTAAGAAATCAATACTCTATACTGGCAAAAAAATGTATAATAATCTTCCTACTTTAATAAAATCATTATCCAATCAGAAAATCATATAAAAATAGATCTAAAATATTTGAAATCTAGAAACAACTATCATTAAGGGATTATCAGATTAAAGCTTAAGTTGTAAAAGGTAAAAACATTTTTTTTATTAACACTTTTTGGAAAATTTGCCAAAATATGCGTTATTGCGCAAACGTATTGCAAATATGCAGTAACAGTAGAAAAAGCCACAAATATGTTCTTCCATATGTTCTTATGTTATAACATATTTCCCGAGGCCTGTTCATTACCCTCCTTATTACAAAAGCTTTCGGGGACGAAATGTATAGGGATGAAATGTGATCGAAATGGAGACGAAATTGTCTGAGGACAAATGTCTGAGACAAATGTGGAGACGAAATGTGGGGGACGAAAGTTTCCACCGTCTTTTTACACGAACGTAACAAAGTGGCGTTATCAACAACAGTTTAAAATGTGTGACGTAAAATGGCGTTATTAACACCTAATACTTCTACCCATAATAAATAATGAAAATTACCATCGAGATCTGAGCTTGTGAGGTTAAGTTATTTGTTGTTGTGATTGTTGCTGCAATTCGTTTTTTAAAGAGATGTCTCAACAAATGCTTCAAAGATTTACAAAAGAGAAAACATCGGAACAATAAATAATAGAGTTAAAAAATCGCATTGCTTGGAGTGTGCAGCAATTACACGTATCACGTTAGCTAACGTGCAACGTAACTTTTATGGCCGACTGGGTTATTGTTTAACAGCGGATGGCGATTTGTTCAAACGCCTTTTGTACTGAATAAATTGATGCAAAACTAACGTTGTTTTCATTGTCAAGGCTATGGTGATATTTGTCAAATTATGACAATTTTTACCTAAAAATTATACAAGTATTTCAAGTGATATAAACTTGAAATTAGTATCATTCGCTTCAGAATTTTTTTATGTTCAGAATGAATTTCGAATTTTGAAAATCGATGCCAATGGGGCGAACTTATCCACAAATTAGGATTTTACCATTGAATATCCTATGCTGCGTGAGGCGACGCGCCACCCTATATAAGGTGAATATAATAAGTGTTTTTGCACTTCCGAGACTAAAATAGATACTTTAGTCTCTGTCTATAGGGACTCAAGTGAGTCATTTATTCCCTAGGGATTAAATATGGACTGAACCCCATAGAGAGTTCATTGACAGATGTCAAACTTCAAATATTTTTTATTAATTTTTTTACCAAACATTAACATTAATATTATTAAAATGAATAAACGATACTGCTGGATGTAAGGTTGAACGCATTTCCAAATGAATCAGTGCCTGTGGTCCGTTCAGATTGGCACGAGGGTCCTGGGAGTGAGGTAGCTGGTGTTTTTTGATCGATCACCTCCCCCTCCAAAAATTTTTTCGCCGATAAGGTTCTTATTATTCAGGGAGTTTTCCACATACCCCTCTGCAACAGTTGCAGACTTCCATCCCCCATTTATTTTTAAAACGTCAACAGTCGCACCTGAATCAGCTAGTAGAGATGCCGCCAACAATGACAACGCATCTGGTAGGTTTAAGAATGTTGCAACTTTCTGGGGCAATTTTCCAAATATATTCTTTCCTACAGGTTGCACTGTACACTGCTTGTTAACGTAACTAACAAAAAATCTTGAATGGGGAGTTTCGGCTTTTCTCGATGACATATATTTCTTGCAGATTTTTGTATAACGAATGATAGTTTTATATGGATCTTTAACAACGAAGTTTCGTCTCTGTTCCATTTTTGGTAGCTCTAATGTTAAGTCTGTTGCCCAAATCAGTTACATCATTAATTGACAATTGGACTAATTCAAGTCCTCTACAAGCCCCTCCACACCAAATATGAGTGCTACCTACAAAAAAATCATTTTTAAAAGTAGGTACAATGATTTTTGAACATACTCACTTTTGTCATTAAAAATGTGTCATCTGAAGCTTCCTTTAGAAACATATCAATCTGTTCTATAGTTAGTACCTTTGACTTCTTCGCCTTGTAACCAACATTTTTCCTTTTCGGAAGCGTCGTCAAATTGTGGAATTTACTTATATCAACATTATGGTTAACGTTAAGCATAGTTTTTAGCATTGAATACTGAGCCCACAGTGTAGAAGCAGCAAATTTGTTTACCTTTTCATTAAAAAATACCAGCAAAGCATCTTCGTTAAAATTTGTAATTTTCTTTTCACAGCACCACTTTAAAAATATATGATACTCTTTATCGTAAATTTTACGAGATTTGGAAGGCAGTAAGTCTTCTAAAGCCTCTTCAGCGGATTTTTCTAAATCAAATTCGTCGTACATACCCTTTTGTAAAAATTTTTTCAAATATGGCTACCGCTGTTTACTAATTCCCATGCTAACCGACTGTCTTTTTTTTCAAATAGCAAGATTTCTAGATAATTTAATACAAATTTGTCACATTGGCACGAACAAATTTGGAATTATTGTACATAAAAAATAAATACTTTGGAAGTGCAAAAAATAGCGTATATACTTCAGGACCAAAGTGCCTAAATTCCTTGTGTGGTTGTTTGCCCTCGGGCTTCGCCCTCGAGGCAACAAACCCCACTCGCAGGATTAAATGCTGCGCTTTGGTCCCTCTATATATAATATACTATTATTTTTAACATATCAAATTTAGAGAAATCGCATTTTTGACATTAGTAGTTTTAACCCATTAGCGCCTATGGGGACCGTATGGACCCAGTAATAGTGGGAGTAGGTTATGTCGTAGTAGTGGGTAACGGTAAGACCTATTTAGGAAATGGTCCAATTAGTTCGTTCGTGACAAGTAAACAAACAGGGTCTGTAGTGAAATTTTATTATTCTGCGTCACATGTACTCGTGGACGAGTTCAGAAAATAACCGTTTTTGAAGAACAGCGAACTGTCGAACTTTAGATTAGTGTAAGTGCAATACATTTGTTAGAATAAATATATAAAGGTATATTATAGGTCTTTTGTGCTTGTCACAGAGTATATTTAAGATTTTTTACAACAAATAAAAATAATTTTGTTAATAGCTTTTAACATGTGAGGTTATACTTACGTGGAACCATTTGGTACCAATAGGCGCTTTTCAGATAAATATGTATTTTTTTCAATATTGTGAATTTTGTTTTTTGTGAACTATTTTTAGAATAAATTAGAAATGAAAAATGTTATTGTCTAATTTCTAAGATAAAAATGTGGATTAGTCCTTATGATATTTTATTCCTACATAAATATCTTGTTTACTTTCATACTATATATATATATATATATATATATATATATATATATATACATACATATATATATATATATATATATATATATATATATATATATATATATATATATACAGGGTGTTTCATTAAGGCTGGCCACCGGCCATATTTCAGAAACTAGTGGACATAAAAGTGGAGAAAAAATTCATTATAAAAGTCGCCACGAGAAAATCCTGGAAATTATTTTTAAGTTCCGTAATTCATCGCAAGGGGCGCAATTGAAAATTAAAAATAAAATTATAAATTTCTCCGAAAATTCCACATTAAGGCATACCTTTGGTAACATCGTTAGAAAGCTTAGACAATTCTGCATCATTTTGGTCTAAGGCTCATTGGCGTACCGACCTTAATAAGAGTGGGGAAGCTATTGAATGTGTAATCATTTAAATCGCTGTTATTTTTAAACGACTTATCCGATTGTAGTAAACCTAGGCTTGTTTAGAAGAAAAGGTAAGTACTTTTAACTGTCGCATCCATTGGCACGCGATAGCTCATAATAAAATTGTTAGAGGGCGCAATTTGTAATAATACCAGTTTTTGATTTTATTCAGAAAAATTAAATCATACGGTATAATTATGACATCATAAGCGGAAAGTAGCTTAAATTTATAACAAAAAACGTAAATAACGCAATTTGATATCTTTATTTGTTCCAGAGTTATGGCGAAAAGAAGACTTTTTAACCGTTTAATTTAATAATTGATTGTTGCTATGGTTTCTTAAGGTGTATAGGTTGGATTAGTAATGAGGAATCTGCATTTATCATAGTCTGTGCCTCCCTTCACACTCTATCTAGGCTTAGGACTAGTCCAAACTAAGCAAATTGCAAAATTTGGAGCGTGTTTAGAGGCCAACGGGCCATAACAACGATATCAAGGTAATGATTGATTTTTGTTTAAGAAACTTTTCAATAGAATGGTACAAAATCATGAACAACTGTTAAAAAACTAGTGAAAATCTATAAATGTTCAAATTGACGGCCGTTTTGTAAAAAACAACTATTAATTCTTCTTCTGTACGTTTATAACATCATATAAAACTTCTAAGGTATAATTCTAATGTGGTGTGTTTTAAAATAATAATCTAATTTGCTGCGGAACAAAGTCGGCTCGTTTCCATGGAGGTAAATAAATTGAAATAGTTGTCAACTTACTTAATTTTGATTGATGTTGTGTTGTAAAAATTTTTTCCTTCATTAGTTTTGGGTTTCATTGTACCTTATCAGAAATTAGTGCTATCCTTCAAAAATGTCGTATACCAATGCCGAGGCTTACGACATGCTTGCCGTGTATTATGAATGTTTTCAAAATGCAGCTATTGCGGAACGACAATACGCTATCAGACATCCTGATCGAAGGAACTACACTAGAAAAGTGTTTCGGCGAATGGCAACACGTTTAAGACAAACAGGAAATGTACGACTTATTCCACTTCCTGTCAGAAGACGTCGCATAAGAAATGAAGACAATAATATTAATGTTCTTGCGTACGTAGAATCGGAGCCTCACGTAAGCATCAGGGAGATTTCCACAGAACTAGGTGTAAGTGTTGCTTCTGTGTTCAGAATTTTAAGGGATTTTAATCAGACACTGATTTTGACAGGCGGCTCGACTATTGCTATTGGCTGAGAGACATGTGTACTGAAAATCTTCGATTCCTTTCCAAAGTTTTATGGACCGATGAGGCTACTTTTACTAGCTGCGGCAGAGTTAATTTGCACAATATGCATTATTGGTCGCAAACAAATCCTCACTGGATGCGCGAAGTGGATCACCAAAACAGATGGAGTGTAAATTTGTGGTGTGGTGTTTTAGGTGACAGAATTATCGGACCATTTGTTTTTCATGGACACCTAAATGGTGAATCTTATTTAAACTTTTTACAAAATGACTTGCCCAATCTTTTAGAAGACATTCCCCTTGACGTGAGAGCATCCCTGTGGTATCAACATGATGGATGTCCTTCACACTATTCCCGAAGAGTCCGTGATTTCTTAAATGTTAGATACCCAAATCGCTGGATGGGAAGGGTAGTTTGTTTCCGTGGCCACCTAGATCCCCGGATTTAACTGTATTAGATTTCTACTTGTGGGGAAGAATAAAAGATATTGTTTACGAAACGAGACCAACCACCCGAGAGGACATGATTCACCGAATTGAAATTGCAATAAATTCGATTCCACGAGACGAAATCGAAACAGCTGTTTCCAGTACAAGAAGAAGAATTAATAGTTGTATTTTACAAAACGGCCGTCAATTTGAACATTTATAGCTTTTCACTTGTTTTTTAACAGTTGTTCATGATTTTTTACCATTCTATTAAAAAGTTTCTTAAACAAAAATCAATCATTACTTTGATATCGTTGTTATGGCCCGTTGGCCTCTAAACACGCTCCAAATTTTGCAATTTGCTTAGTTTGGACTAGTCCTAAGCCTAGATAGAGTGTGAAGGAGGCACAGACAATGATAAATGTAGATTCCTTATTACTAATCCAACCTATACACCTTAAGAAACCATAGCAACAATCAATTATTAAATTAAACGGTAAAAAGTCTTCTTTTCGCCATAACTCTGGAACAAATAAAGATATCAAATTGCGTTATTTACGTTTTTTGTTACAAATTTAAGCTACTTTCCGCTTATGATGTCATAATTATACCGTATGATTTAATTTTTCTGAATAAAATCAAAAATACTGGTATTATTACAAATTGCGTCCTCTAACAATTTTATTATGAGCTATCGCGTACCAATGGATGCGACATTTAAAAGTACTTACCTTTTTCTTCTAAACAAGCCTAGGTTTACTACAATCGGATAAGTCGTTTAAAAATAACAGCGATTTAAATGATTACACATTCAATAGCTTCCCCCACTCTTATTAAGGTCGGTACGCCAATGAGCCTTAGACCAAAATGATGCAGAATTGTCTAAGCTTTCTAACGATGTTACCAAAGGTATGCCTTAATGTGGGAATTTTCGGAGAAATTTATAATTTTATTTTTTAATTTTCAATTGCGCCCCCTTGCGATGAATTACGGAACTTAAAAATAATTTCCAGGATTTTCTCGTGGCGACTTTTATAATGAATTTTTTTTCTCCACTTTTTATGTCCACTAGTTTCTGAAATATGGCCGGTGGCCAGCCTTAATGAAACACCCTGTATATATATATATATATATATATATATATATATATATATATATATATATATATATATATATATATATATAGAACCCCCCGATAGTCATGTCCTCACAGGCGAAGACTCCGGTGATGAAGACGAGGGAGGCTTGGTTGATAACCTATGTTCAAGGCAACTAAATGCAGCTGCTGAAGTTGTTCTTATCAATAATAGCCGGTTGGGATTAGTGAATGAAGTGGTTACTGATGAAGTGATTAACCAGAACACTGAAATCTTAGTAGAACAGCCGTCTTATCAACAAACCAATTTTCAGTCGGCAGCATCATCTTTGATCTTAGTTACTAAACCAAACGACAGCAGATTCTGCATAGATAGTGATATTTTACCCTCAAATTATTCATTTCCAGAGAGTGATTACTCTGCATTCATCAACATGAGCTTTGTGCAGATATTTGAATATTTTTTTACCGATCAACTTCTTGAACTCATTCTCAAAGAAACGAATAACTATGCTCTTTTTAAAAATGCGCCAGATCCAAAAATAACAATAGAAGCTAAGATTATTTTTGGGAATCCTAGCTTTGAGTGGATACAACCAACTTCCATCAAAAAGAAATTACTGGGAAAATTCTCCAGATATGCGAAATGAGTTGGTAGTTAATGCTATGAGACGAGACCGATTTTTACAGATTTGTCGCTTCATTCATTTTGTTGATAATAATAATATCAACTTAAACGACAAAATGTATAAATTGCTACCTATTACAAATTATTTAAAAAATAAACTTACTGACCATTTTGTTCCTGAACAAAATCTTAGTTACGATGAGTCTATGATTAGGTACTTCGGGCGTCACGGATGTAAACAATTCATCCGTGGCAAGCCAATAAGATTTGGCTATAGAGTTTGGAGTTTGAATGCCCCGTCCGGATATCTAATAAATTTTGAGATCTACCAAGGCCAAAATCCTCGAGCAAATCCTGGTTATGAAGCTCTGTTTGGTAAATGTTCTGCTCCATTGGTACAAATGATAGACGAGTTGAGATCAAAATCAATACTTCGCTATAATTTTTTCTTTGATAACTTGTTTACTGGTACTAAATCTTCTATGCACCCTCAAAGCAAACGGGTATGGTGCAACTGGGACAATAAGAGACAATAGGTTACCACGAAACTGTCCTCTTTTAGACAAAAAACTAGTAGCCAAAGAAAAACGTGGTTATATATCTTCTGCGCTAGAGAAAAATTCCGGAATTCAATACGTAAGATGGTTGGATAACAAAGCAGTAACAGTGGCTAGTACGGAGTTTGGAGTATCACCGATAAGAAACGTAGAACGCTTTTCTCGTAGCGAAAGGAAAAATGTGCCAGTTCCCCGTCCAAATGTTATTTTACACTACAACAAAAATACGGGTGGAACAGACCAAATGGACAATAATGTATTTAAGTAAGTAGGTATGCACTATTTATGAATACCGTTTTTTAAACGAATTTTGTTTTATTACAGCTACCGAACTGGCATTCGATCTAAAAAATGGTACTGGCCGATTTTTACATATCTTTTTGATGTTGCTATTCAAAATTCCTGGATAATTTTTAGAAAAGCTGGGAAGAATATCAGCCAATTAGAATGTAGAAGAAGCATTGCTCAGGTAACCTCCAGTGTTATGCGACCTATATAAATTCAATGAAAAGTTTCGTGTTTCAGGTATATTTAACAAAGTATAAGAATCCTCCTAAAGGCCCTGGTCGAAATTCAAAGGCTTCGGCATCAGATAGTCGTATATCAAATGAAGTACGCTTTGACTGTCTTCGCCATTTCGTCATTTCTGTGCCTCAGGGAACTCGCCTCAGGTGTGCTGGAGATAGCTGCACAAGCAAAGGGAGAACAATGTGTTCCAAATGCAATGTTGGACTATGCATTTAATGTTTTAAAGCGTTTCATACCGATAGAAACCAATTATTATTCTTTTCTTAAGATACAAGCATTTTTTTTTATATAATGGACTTTGGTCTGTATATAGCCTAGCGGTCCCATATGGACCCGGGTATTTTTGAGAAAAATAGAATATGAATTAGTTTTGTAACTTATTATATATTTTATAAATGTTATTTTATACCAAAATAAATAAACAAAGTTATCAAAATCAAAAAAAAAATTAATTCAGGCGTTAATGGGTAAGATAATTGCAAAATTTATTATGGTAAATAAAAATGAAACGATTCCTATATGTAATATAGACATTACAATGTTTGATCATGGTACAAATCTGTTTGTGAGAGATTGCTCCACAAGCAAACAATACCAAGAGTTCTATGAAATAACTAAATATAATAACCAATATAATTTCAATTTAAAAACAATTCGGATTAACCAGTGAACCAATCACAGTAAGGCGATATCAATTCTAATTCACATCCAAAGTACCTCACTCTGTTAAATATTTTTCAAACTAAAATGTGTAGGAAGCTAGACAGACACATTTGATTAATTAAAAAAAATTAATTGTTATCATGTAACATATAATAAAATCAAGGAATTCAATAGAAATAATGTAACAAAATTATAGTACAACACAAATGGAGGCTTAGTTTAATATTAAACATTCAACAAATTCAGAACCACAGTACTGCATATTGCTGGTACAACAAAATAAGTACTGTCTAATTTTCATTTTTGTTAGAGGAAGTCTAACTCAAGTAATTTACTAATTTTAGAAACAATTATGTCAATTAAGAATACAAGCCTTGTTTATATTCATCTAATTAGCTAATTGACGTATGTTAATGAAAATTCAAAACAATAAATAACAGTGTGATTAACATATTTACTTACCTCTTAAACAACTGATCCAAGTGAATAAAATGTAAAATAGTTAGTGTGAGTACATTTACCTTTAAAGAGACATCCGTCTTAAACTTGAATCACCTGATAGAAAACAAACTGAACAACACTTAAAAAACATACATTCTCCAATATCGGTTTGGAATTAAGTATGCCATATACCATAATTTCGTCAATAACTGACAAAGTAGGGTCTAAATTGTGCTAAATTATTTGACACGAGACAGATTATCCCTTTTTAGAGTGTTGCGTTCTAAACCATCTAAATTATAATGGTACAAATAAATGTTTTTCCCAAAACAAAAATTGAAAAACTCAATGGTTCCTACCTACGCATTCCAAATTCGTTTGTCTACTAAATCTAAATTTTTGTTAGATAATAATAATCTCATCAGATAATGATATAATAAAATAAACAGATGATCATGAGAATGAACATCACAAGCAACCCAGTAACTTTAAGGTAGCGTAAAAAGTACTTCGTGTCCTACTTGTTCTAATTGTCAAATATCTAAAGCAAAGCTTGATTCCTACATTCATAACAACAAAAAAGGTTAAATTATAACTTACTCTGACATTTATGTTCAATAAACAACAAAACATATCACTGTGCTCTATTAATCTAACATGGAAATGCGTATTATTCATATCAACAATACACTTCCTGAATTAGGGAATACCAATTCAAGCTTCCTTAAAACTAGCACATGTAAATCTATTGTAAAACTTACGGCCAAGTCCCAACTCTTCTCCTCGACTAAAATAATCCTCATCATCTTCGAAACTACTATCCTTTTCTTTTACATCACATAAGCCGTTACCATATTTCTTGTTATGCAAACAAGATAATCTATATTCTAATTTGTCAGCTTGTCGACACTTATGTAATGTAGATAAATCAACATCTGAACCAATCCATGACGATTCCATTACAGTAACTTAATGGAAAGCACTTATAAACAGTTATTGCAATTTTAAGTAAATATCATAAAAAGGGTTTTTATTGGTCAATTTTAGATTAAATTTATAATTAATGATGTATTGTAAGTTTTGAATTATCATTATGTAATTATTGTCAATAAACATATAATAAAACGGAAAGTTTTGTGTATAAGTGACATTGTACTTAGAAATTAACCTCTTTTCGCATTTTTTTGTTAAATTTTTACATGTTTGCCAATGCCAATTAGTATTCCATCACATCTATCTAAAAATCCCTAGTCATAGTGATGTATAGGCAAGCTACTATACCCAGCTGTTTAACCTGTCAACGTACTTTTTATTAAGACTATTCATTAAAACACTTTTTCATCATTGTTAAGACCAAAGGTATGTTCAGTCATGTTACATGTAATGTAATAGTGGACGTGCATGTGATGTCTATACATCTTAGTCGGATCAACAGCAATAATATGTCTAATTTTTAGATTATTGCCGCTAATTGGCTTTCCCCAACTGATCTCCTGGAAGATGACCCATCAAATCGAAATATGTAGTGGTTTTTCCTTTTTCCTATTAAAAATTTATGTTTATAGGTATTGATATATGTCATACTATAAGAAAGTAAAGATTACAGTTCAATAAAGTTTTAATTAATCATATTTATCAGAATTACAACAGGTTAACGCTAATAGCAAAAATGTGTACTTAAAATAAATTAGAACTTAAATTATACTTTAATAACTTTAAGAAAGAAATTATTTTACTTGCACGTTCAAAATAGAAATGCTGTTGATCTGAGAAATTTTAGGGTCATGCGTCGTAAATACTAATAAAGAATAGACAAAGCATTGTCAGTTGAGGTCAATCAATTAAAGAGTGATTAGAATATTCCTATGCTTTTAAGTAATATTTAATTAATTACTGCTTTAGGAGAGACCAGTTCAACGTAAAATCATTGATATCCACAACCGCCAAAAATTTGGAACAAAAGTAGAAGACATTGTCATTATTGCTTATTCACTGACGAAAACGAACATAAAAAATAATGGTTGTAATAAAAATAGTTATTTACTTACAAAATAAAAAAAATTAAATGCGATGGCCGGGAATCGAACCCGGATCAACTGCTTGGAAGGCAACTATGCTGACCATTACACCACCATCGCACATATGCATATGTCTCTTGCACAACAATTCCTCTAACTTTCATCATAACAATTCATTTTTTAAATAACAAAATTAATAGCTATTTTTACTTAATGTAAATTAATTCATCTTACAAATTAAAAATAAGCGATATTAAATTTAAAATGATTTTTATTGTAATATGTGAAATTTGAAGTAATAATGTATTATTTAAATTACTGGTTTTTAATATTAATTATAATTATAACAATTTTAAGTATTTAAAAAGTGGCCAATCAGTAGTGTTTATTAACTAATTTTGTAAACATTGTATTCACTCCGGTATGGTCTAGTGGCTAGGATACCTGGCTCTCACCCAGGAGGCTCGGGTTCGATTCCCGGTACCGGAATTTTTTTTACTTACAATTAAAAATGTTCTTTTGCACATTTATTATTCATATAAAATTTAAATATTCCCAAAATGTACGATTTATAAATTATTTTTGTAAGAAAATTTCTGTCTAATAATTTGAGAATACATATATACTAAATTATAGACCAAATTAATGACGCACTGCTGGTGTAGTGGTATCATGCAAGATTCCCATTCTTGCGACCCGGGTTCGATTCCCGGGCAGTGCAAATATTTTTTTTTTTTTATAATAAATTATTACAAAATAAATTTTTCAGTGCTTTTACAATTGCCATCAAATATAAATATTTATTTGCAAAATATAGTCTGTTTAGTTTCATTCTGGAATAAAATGCGTGTAAAGCATCACTATCCTTACAAATACAATGGCATTATGTGTATTTTTGTAAATGGAGCACCTCAGGCGGCTATTAGTCATATAATCAGAGCCGATGGCAAACTTTATCTTACATTATTGCTATAATAAATTTTATATGTGTAAAACATGTTTATTGCATACATTGTAACAAGTAATTTTAATAAAAACAAGAAAATTTAAAAATCATATGGCTTAAGGCCGGATTAAGGCAGGACATAGCGTAAACTATAGCAAGACCCACCCTCAAAGAGGCCCCAGATTTAACAATATTCAGGAATTCGCAAGCAAAAAGCCTATTTAAAGATAACGTTTATTAATAAATAATGTAACGTATTATTGTTTTTGTAAATTACAAAACGATAAACCAATGAACGCATCTCGAGTGGTAACAAACCTAACATTATTCGCATAAATTACAGCGCTCGCTCGCGTCATAAACATATGCTCAAATGTTAACGCTAAGTTACCACTCTATATACGTTAATTAGTATTATTACTGTGTTATGTTATAGAGTTCTGGTAATAATTTTTGATACAATATTTTACGGAATCGTTTACTGATTTGAATTGAAAAGTAATTGTAAAATAATGTTTTCATAATATAATTAACGAGAGCGGAGGGAATTTGAGTACTTAGCCCTGGGTCTTTATAAATCTTAAACCACCCTTTATGTGTTAAAACATCAGGACCGTATGTATGTTGCCGCCTCAGACGAAACTAAGAAATTGCGTCCTTCTTACCCCTACAGGCTACAGTAGATGTAAATTGCTGATATTCAGACTAAAGACTGAAGTATAATTAACAAAAAGGAGGAAGCATTTATGTCGGACAGATTTACACCCCCTTCAAGAATAATTACTGTTTGTGTGTCGATCTCTCGGCATTAGGTTTATAGAGTTTGTCTTTAAAAGTACACATTCCTGATTGGGTAACAACTACCTAACGCATACGTTATAGTACATTTTAACTGTATAAACTGTCTTTTTATTTTATTACGGATAGCGCATTTTTTTTACTCAACAGAGCATTTTTTCATATCTTTGCTGTCCATCCAGCGCTTCAGACCAGATGGCCTTATGGTAAAAACGCCCCTACTAAAATATAAATAGTTTTACCCATAATGAGAATATACAGGGTGGCCAACTAAGAATGCGAGGTACTGTATCTGGGAAACTATACATCGTAGAGGCTTGCGGAAAAAAAAGTTATTACTAAAACGGTCAATACAAAAACCTGGAAAATATTTTCATGTTTCTGAAATGGCCGCTAGGGGGCGTAACTGCAATCTGGAATATAAAAAAGTGATGCTTCTGTGAATTCTGCTATATTAACCTAATAAAAAAATAACTGATCTTTGAAGTCGAGGATAATCTGAACTTTTTTTGTTTGGCACTTTTTGACGTATCTATAAAAATAAAGTGGTGGGGGGTATTCAAAGGTTTCCTTAAATCACGCCTCGTATCTTCGAAACGGCTAATCCGATTTTAATAAACTTGGGCGCGTTGAAAAGAGCTTTTCTTGGGCTACAAATTTTAAATTAATTGAAGTTTTGTTAGTTTCACATGTCGTCGCAAAAAAATTAAATGCATTGGTATGACTTTTTTTCATGAACAAGTAGCTAAATGATCCCTAAACAAGCTCGCGAAAACCGCATCTCGATATCTTGTTTCTAATCTAAAATATCGGCCAAAGAAAACTTTATACGAAAATCCCTTAAATTTTTATTTTTTTAACTATATTTTTCTGGAATTATTTCTATTATGTAAGTTGTGGCCCTAAAAATTACCGATTTAAAGGAGGAAGCTTTTTAATGCCCCCGTAAATGCTCGAAATGCTGACCATCACTCTGTGCATTGCTGAGGCCTCTTATGGGTAGACAAAACTGCAGCTTCAATTTCGGCTCTGACCTAGAAATTGCGATTTTAAATGTTTGTAAATTTATTCACCAGAATAAAATCACCCTTTTTGAAATTACTACGGGCAAGTAAGCAATGCTAAAAGTTATACGAAAGGCCTATTTGTTGTTTGTTTAAATGCATATTCACTATCGATATATACGAAAAATACAATTAATAGAAGCAGGCAATGGAAACAGATACCTAAACAAAACATACATAATCCTCAAATTGTTAATAGTTGTCAATACTTTCGCGTTACTTTGAACAATTATTGTGCTTTCAAAATGCGTTTTACGAATAATAAAGCTGTTGATATGCTAGCGGTTTATTTTGAATGTCTTCAGAATGCCGCAGTAGCTAAAAGAGTTTACGCGGCTCGATATCCAAATCGGCGTTCTTGCGATGTAAGTTTTTCCCCGATTAGTGGCGAGCTTACGAGCCAATGGTAGTTTTCGCCCTACGTTTCAACGGCAAAGAATTGGAAGAACACATGAAAATATTAACCGTGTACTGGGGCTATATTGAATGAAATCCTCATGTTAGCACAATAGCATTATCCACTGAGTTGGGCATATCACGGACAACGGTTAAAAATATTTGGAAGGACCATAAGTAAGTTCTAATGGCCATCAAAATATATAGGTATTCGTTCAAACTTTTTTTAATTACTTTAAGAATGCACCCATATCACGTCGCTTTGCATCAGGCCTTGAAAGAGGAAGATTTTGATCGAAGGTTAGACTATTGCCATTGGATGTTAGGCATGTTACGCGAAAATAGAGAATTTTTATTTCAAATTCTTTGGACCGATGAAGCGACCTTCAGTAGTGACGGGAGAGTCAATCTGCACAATATGTATTATTGGTCTGCAAAAAATCCCCATTGGTTGCGTGAAGTTCAGCGCCAAGGATGTTGGAGTTTAAATGTATGGTGTGGCATACTGGGAGGCAGAATTGTTGGGCCATATTTTTTCGAGTAACCCCAAAATGGCAATGTATTTCTTGACTTTTTGTCCAATCAATTAACGTTGTTGCTGGAAAATGTGCCTCTGGAAACAAGGCAAACATTGTTTTTGCAGTTGGATGGTTGCCCAGCACATTTTGCAATTAATGTGCGAGAGCATATTAATGCAGTATTTCAACAGCGATGGATTGGAAGAGGAAGTCTGTTTCCATGGCCTTCGCGATCACCAGACTTAACTCGCCTCGATTTTTATTTATGGGGGTGCTTAAAGGACATCGTGTTTCGGACTCAACCTACTACTAGAGAAGATATGAAAAACCGGATTCGTAACGCAATACGTAACATACCGAGAGCATAGAGCGTGATGGTCAGCATTTTGAGCATTTACGGGGGCATTAAAAACCTTCCTCCTTTAAATCGGTCCTTTTTAGGGCCACATTCTATTATGTGGCCCTAAAAAGGAAAAAGAAGGAAAAAGAAAAATACAGTTAAAAAAAAGTAAAAATTTAAGGGATTTTCGTATAAAGTCTTCTTTGGCCGATATTTTAGGTTAGGAGCAAGATATCGAGATGCGGTTTTCGCGAGCTTCTTTAGGCATCATTTAGCTACTTGTTCATGAAAAAAAGTCATACCAATGCATTTAATTTTTTTGCGAAAATTAACCGTTTCTGTCGGAATGTCGAACAAAGCCCTCTAGCGACGACATGTGAAACTAACAAAACTTCAATTATTTTAACATTTGTAGCCCAAGAAAGGCTCTTTTCAACGCGCTCAAGTTTGTTAAAATCGGATTAGCCGTTTCGAAGATACGGGGGTAATTTAAGGAAATCTTTGAATACCCCCCACCACTTAATTTTTATAGATACGTCAAAAAGTGCCAAACAAAAACAGATTGTCTTCGACTTCAAATATCAGTTATTTTTTTATTAGGTTAATATAGCAGAATTCACAGAAACATCACTTTTTTAGATTCAAGATTGCAGTTACGCCCCCTAGCGGCCATTTCAGAAACATGAAAATATTTTCCAGGTTTTTGTATTGGCCGTTTTAGTAATAACTTTTTTTCCGCAAATCTCTACGATGAATAGTTTCCCAGATACAGTACCTCGCATTTTTTGGCCACCCCGAACACTGTATCCCATTTTGGTTGAAATTGTAGGGTATCTCGTTTGTGAGCAAAGATAGCAAGATGCGGTTTTCACGACCCTCTTCTACTTTGTCGTGAAACGAAAGATCCCAAAATAGAATTGTCATAGTCCTATTAGTATTTGAGATACAGGTCGAAATTCAAAATTTGCACATTTTAAGCACTCCTCGTAACTGCGTTGCCTTGTAATTTATCGAAATGGTGAAAAGTGGGTTTTATACAGAATTTTCCGTAGAATTTAGTGGCGTGCATAGTTTCCCCATAAAAAGTCAGTTACTTCGCAATAAACGAAGGCTTTGTTTTTCTAAATGGAACAACCTGTGTATTTTTTTATTATATAATAGAACTTACTATCAGCTTTCAAAATATATTCTTATATATATATATATATATATATATATATATATATATATATATTGTGTGGCACTTCTTTTGTATTATTAACCTCAAAAATTAATGTTACGTTAATTTTACATTTTGATGGTATAGTTGGCCATGAAACCTATAAACTCAGCATAAACGCGTATTTTCTTAAACGTCCAGGATATATTTGAGTATTAAAAAATGGCTACTAGATTCTTACTGCTTTATTATAATTATAAATATTTAAATAGGCGATTATAATAAATCTAAGGACTTTTACGCAGAAATGCAAAAATAATAACAAAAAACTATGCCAATTAGGTACAACAGTTTTTGAAACATATTCAAACTGGCAAATTTTTTTCTTAATTGGGTAAAATGCATCTTACAGCTTCAGAAAAAAATACAAATGGCAATAAAACTTATAAAGAATACTTTATATCTAAATTTGTAAGTAGGCTGGGCCTAGTCTGATTCTAAACGGAATCTGTCAAATCTGATTAACATTATTTTTGTGCAACAATCGTATTTTGTTCATTGTGCAAATTAGGTAGAAAATCAAAATTTTGAAAACTTTGAAAAATGTGATATGCTGATTTGCTTTGGTCAGAGTAATGAAAAGGCCGACGTAGCAATAAAATTGTATTTTAATAGGTACATGTAGTGTCCTTGGCATTAATTTTGATAATTAAGTAACTTTACATCTATGTAGGTTTCCAGAACAAAGACAACCCAGTAAAATCACGTTTTATAGATTAAAAAGAAATTTAATTAATTATAGATCATTTTCTAAACCCAGGTCAAAAAAAATATAATAAAGAAAATCGAGAGAATGATAAGGTTACCGTTTTAGCCAGTGTGGAGGGTAATCATATAAGTTCTTGCAGAACTATAGAAAGTAGTATTGGAGTTTCGAAAACAAGAAGCCAAGGAATACTTGGCCACGATAAATATAAACCATATAAATTTAGACTTGTTCAACATCTACATCCTAGCGACGCTGATCGTAGGTTAGTATTTTGCAATTGATACTTAAACATGTTAAATGTAGTACCCACCTTGGGAAGAAATGTCATATGGTCAGACTAGGCACATTTTAGCAATTCAGGTGTTTTAACAGGACAATAGCAGATTCTGGTCTCAAGAAAATTAACACCAAATATTCCCCCAAAGACAACAAGGACGATTTGGACTAAACCTTTCCTGTTTTATATTAGGATCAAAAATAAAATTTTACATTTTCGAAGGGAACTTATCCGCTCATACATATTTGGACATTTTAGAAATGGTTGTGCCTGAATTATTAGATTACATACCTTTTGCTCGCTTTAACCAAATTCATTTCCAACAGGATGGAGCCCCATCTCACAATACGCAAATTATACGCCCGATTTTGGAAACAATTTTGGTAATAGACGTATTGACACTAATGGGCCGATAATATGGCCTCCTAGGTCTCCGGACTTAGTCTTAGATTTCTTTTTATGAGGTTACTTGCAAAACAAAATATACTAAACTCAATATGATAACATTGAATGTTTGTTGAGATCTGGGCAATCTGCCTCAAGAGTTGCTTGATAATGTCATCATGAGCAAGGGAAGACGGATGACTGCTGATATAAGTGCACGTGGAGGTCACAGACGTTATTAAAACATTTGTTACTGTTGATTCAAGAATCGTTATCGTTAGCTAATTGATTGTTATTGTTTTCCTTTGGTCCGCTGCCCTTTAAAGACGCTCCAATTTATGCGCTAAAGCACAAATAAAAAGTTAATGCATTAATAAGAAAATTTAGTTTTAGTGGTCTTTGTAACACAATCAAAAATTAAGGAAATCCTTCGACCAACTAGCAACCCTTAAAAAGTGTGCTAATGCACTAATTTCAACAAAATCCTGTAGCACCCTTAATAACTGCGATATCCGAGTAAATAAAAGAATAAAAATGCTGCGAAAAGATCAATCCTTAATCTGGCATTATCAAACGATATCAAATTTCACTCGTACACTCTACAGTGTCTCAAAAATTAACAAAAAACATTACTTTCTTTTCAGCTCTGTATATGACATTTTGATCCATTGTTTAAAATCAGCAATAGGTCTAGTGTGTTCTTAAAGAATCAAGCTACAATTTAAAAAAACTATCAGTTAAGGGTTCAAGAGTCAAATTTGGTGTAAATTTTACCGGTATATATATATATATATATATATATATATATATATATATATATATATATATATATATATATATGTATGTATGTATTACAAAATTAACGTCAGAAATAAAGTTAGTAAGTGCTAGTGTGCTTTTAATAGTATAAATACAGGTTCTGTACACATTTGCAACTAATGCAATACAACACACGATAAACCGTGATTTACCATAAGTGGAAATCTGTGCTATTGTTATGTTAACAATGTGATGTGAATTGCATACAAACGTTAATATATGAGAAACAGGAGGTATTTGAGTTTCGTAACTCTAATTCCAAGTTGATAAAATTATCTTTAATTAGTAATTAAGCGTTTATTTAAGTAATTATTATTTTTTGTGTACAAAGTAGTAATTTATTATACTAATTCTTCCGTTCTAAAATAAGAAATGGCTTTAGAGTATTTATATTATCAAAATATCAATAATTAATTGTATTTTAATTAAAACTAGTTCAAACGCTGCCGCCTGAACAAAAATTAAGTTGGAATTTCCAATTGTCCCACCACTGGACACTACAGCAGGGTGTACTAGTATTTCACCATTTTTACATTTAGACTTGTTGAAACGTACAGCCAGGTATAGTGTATGATGAAGTCAAATAGATTTTAATTGCCTAATTAATTTTTATTTTAGTATGTACTTCCTCAAAGAAATTTAAAGGTAGTAGTGAAAATTTAGCGCTACCGAAAAACCGTCCGTATTAATTTTTAAAAAGAACTCTTACTTAATGAAAAATATTCACCAATCATTGATGAAAGGCCCGTGTTTGTAAAGAAGGAAACTGTGACCTTTGTCTAAATCTCTAACCGCCCATTGAACTCTGTAGATACAATCCACTAAGGCTACTTAGTGCTGTAGTTGAGGTCCAGCATTGACCCATAGATGATCTGGACTAAGTTGTTTCTTTGGATGCGCTCGAAACAATTCTTATCAACCCCTGGAACTAACAGACCGACGTCCGTATCCCGCTCCAGAATTTGAGAAGACCGTGATATGTAACATTAATTCAAATAGATTAATTACATTTATGTTTAAAAAGAAAATAAAATACCTACATGCGAGTGTAATTTGTGTATTGGTTGACTGCAACTGACAAGAACCCTTACACTAATAATATATTATTAAATTGTAGTTACTTAAATTAATCACTATAAGAGGTACTGAAGAAAATAACCCTTTTCAACAATCTCAATTATTGCATGTGGTTAACAATAGGAAGAATATGTTTCTTGCTTTGCTAAGTAGAAAATATTGATGGTGTGTGCGTAGTAATATTACAATATCTTCCTCACTTTCCGTCACATTTCTTACTCCTTTTGTCATCTTACTTTGAAGTTTCTCTTTATCAAAAATAATTTTGGTTTTCTTATTTACAACTTTCCCCGTTCGAAGTTCTATCTTTATGCCGAAATAACTTTTTTAAATCGTCTAAATAGTCCAGAGACCAGAGAGGGGAAAGGTGCTTTTATGTGCAAAGGTGAAATTCTTTTAATTCTGTTATGTTATACAAATAACTGAAACTATCGATTTACGAAGTAGAAGTTTGAAAATTCTGATGGGAGCATCCGGCTAAAGATTTTCAAAATAATGGTGTTTTCGGTTATACCGGGAGTCGGTGTTAATATGCTTAATTTAAGCAGAACCCTATTGTTTTTAATAGATATGTGCATTCTAGGGAGCAAAATAAAAATATTTCGTATAACATGTCATATGCCTAACTTCAAGGGTTTTCAGCTTATTTAGAATTTAACTTAATGCAATTTGAGTGGTGCGTAGAAGAAACTGAAATTTTAGCAATACTAACTATATTTTGGCCGTTTTTATACAAGGTGCTTGAAAAAATTATTCTAATGTTATCAAATATTGCAAAACGGATTTACCCTTTTAGCATTTTGAAAATCATGCATTCAACGCGGACGTACGCGCACGCGTGTATTGAAGTAACACAACTTTGAAGTTACGTTTTTAGTTTTTATTTTTCTGAATTGAGAACAAGTTTATTTTTTTATTTGAATGAAATATTAAGCCTTTGTAAATTAAAACTGAGCTACCCCTAAGAGGCGCTTAAAATAAATTGCGAATAGGTTACCAGGTACATTCTCTCCCGCCGATGGAGCTTAATGTATATTAATTAATTTACATACGAAGTAGCTAGTAGGACGGGATGATTGCCCTGGTTCAATGAATGACTTCGGTTACACACACCGATACACATACAAGGTAGAATAACGTACTTGGCGAGTCGTGTGAAAAAGTTGATAATTATCTCTAAATACAGTTCACGAAACCCAAATATCCCAGAGATAAGACCGATAGGATTTACTCAAAGAGAAGTTTTCGTATAGTCTAATTTAGTCCAGCCGATCTAGTAAAAACCACCTGTTCACTAAGGTGGAACACAATAATTAAAACCATCATCTCAACCACCACCAACCATACGGAGAGAAAAATTAACATATCTATTACTATAACCAGTATTCATTCAAAGCTAGCACCAATCCCGTTATTATTCAAATTAAATTAATAATCCACCAAAACACATTAGTAAAACTCCACAACGTTACTTTAAAAATAAAATATTACCAGATATACAATTTAAACCTCTTATCTCAGAACAGTTATCGGCTACCTGACATCATAGTTGCATTTAGGAAATTTTATTCATTTATACATTAACGTACTTTGATCGAAATAATTGTCAAATAATTATTGATTGTATTCTTTATATTACTTACCCACCGAAAAGTGTTATTTCGTTGCACACCTTCTGTTATTGTTATTAGCTATAAGTTGACATAATAAATTTATTTAGCATTGTAAATAAATAGGAAACAAGATTTTATAAAACTAATCTGCCTTTGTTTATCAGACGGTTAAAATAGGTAACACAAGTAGTTTTAATCAGTGCATCTCAGAAATAACCTTCGAACCACCCCATCTCCGACATTTGAGCTAAGCCGCTGGTAGAGTAAAATTTACATTAACAAGTTAAAGCAACTAAGAGGCCTAAGGGATTTGTAACACTATTTTGCAAACACGATTATTGTATTGAAATCTCTTTAAATAACAGGACCAACACGGCGTTTTTGTCATCGCGGGTATGATTTAGAATTGTTAATTGTTTTTAACATTTTGTTCGCGTAGAACCATATAGCTACTATTATCAGGTCTATGCGTAGTATAATTAATGTGTGGACAAACATGGCATGATAAACCTCACTTTAATTGTTTTGATTAATGGTAGCGTGGTTTAACAGAAACGTGCCCAGATGCCATTGAAAAAACCCTCGATTACAACGTTAGATTTCATTCTGCTATTAGGAACTGGCTGTCCACAGATTAAGATACTCAAACTAACCCGTTCTTATTTGTTTTAGATGTAGAGCAATGTATAAGCTGTGTGTAAGCTATGAAAAAGAAATGACGTAGGTGCTAGCGCAGTCACTTAAACTTTCGCGACGTTACTTGCGAGTAGGTTATCGGTCAACCCATGATCAATTTTGTTTGGGCCTTGCAAGGCCTTGTTTTAATGATTTTCAGGTGCATTTGTTGCAGCCAGCTTATTTAAAATTGTTTGTTTACGAACTAACTTCTTCTTGTATGTAACTTATTGTAATTATATTGAGGTATTAGGTGAAAAGCTGTTTTCATTCACGATACAATTGTATATGTGTAAATTCCTTGTCCGTTTCTTTCTTTTTGTCTCCGTACTTAAAACTGCATTTTACTATTACAGTTACCTTATTGCTATCTATTTAATTTTACTGTTTGATTTATTTTACGAGCAACTTAACCTGCATTATGATTTCTCTTTCACTTTACTGTTAACTTAACTGCCAGCATGAATGGTTGCATAACGCCATGTGTTTAGTGGCAAGATTTTAATTCTGATTTATTTATAACACAACTGTAGCTGTGATTTCAAAGTTTGTTTTTTATTGTGTTCATGTGTAGTTAAACTGCTTTTCATTTTGCCGTTACTCGAGTTTATAATTTTGCACGCACTTTAACCTGATTTAATCCCACTCTGTTGTATTTGTGTTTTCTTTTCTTGGTTTTTTATCTTTGATTTATAAATGTAATTGTAAAATTACTTAAGGATTAATACACTAGGTTTTCTTGATGATTGTTTCCCAGTGTGTAATTAACGAGTTGAATCATCATTGAGTAAAATTAAAAGAGTAATTTTATTGACGGCCAATTCCTCTTTATCAGATTTGAGTTTTGCGACCACTTAATTTATAGACTTGTAAATCAGTTCTATTGTTTTAATTATTGCAAGGAAAGTCAATGTGATGCAGGCAAATATCTTGATTAAGATTAGCATTATTGCCCGTAAAGTCTAGAGAAGACTACTACCTAATTTTTCTAAGAATATGGATACTTGAAGATCAATATTATGCTCTTAAGAATTTTATAGTTTTAATGATTGAGATTAACTACATACCTTGGGACCTTGGTTCTTCTAACAAAAAACCTAGATAAACATTATTTTTATCTTCTGTATGCGTGTGTGTGTGTGTGTGTGTGTGTGTGTCTGTGTATGCGTGTGCGTGTGAGTGTGTGCGTGAGTGTGTGAGTGAGTGAGTGCGCGCGCGTGTGTATGCGTTCGTGTATGCATGCGTGCGTGTGTGCGTCTGTGCGTGTGTGCGTGCGTGTGTGCGTGTGTGCGTGTGTGCTGTGTGCGTGTGTGCGTGTGCGTGTGTGTGTGTGTGCGTGTTGGTGTGCGTGTGTGTGGTTGTGATGTGCTGTGTTGTGTGTTGTTGTGTTGTGTGTGTATGTGTGTGTGTGTGTGTGTGTTGCGTGTTGTGTGTTGCGTGTTGCGTGTTGGGTGTTGTGTGTTGTGTGTTGTGTGTAGTGTGTTGTGTGTTGTGTGTTGTGTGTTGTGTGTTGTGTGTTGGTTTTTTGTGTGTGTGTGTGTGTGTGTGTTGTGTGTTGTGTGTTGTGTGTTGTGTGTTGTGTGTGTGTGTGTGTGTGTGTTGTGTGTGTGTGTGTGTGTGTGTTGTGTGTTGTGTGTTGTGTGTTGTGTTGTGTGTTGTGTGTTGTGTGTTGTGTGTGTGTGTGTTGTGTGTTGTGTGTTGTGTGTGTGTGTGTGTGTTGTGTGTTGTGTTGTGTGTTGTGTGTTGTGTGTTTGTGTTGTGTGTTGTGTGTGTGTGTGTGTGTGTGTGTGTGTGTGTGTGTGTTGTGTGTTGTGTGTTGTGTGTTGTGTGTTGTGTGTTGTGTGTTGTGTGTTGTGTGTTGTGTGTGTGTTGTGTGTGTGTGTGTGTGTGTGTGTGTGTGTGTGTGTGTGTGTGTGTGTGTGTATGTGTGTAGGTGCGTGCGTGCGCGCGCGCGCGTGTGTGTGTGTTTCAATATCTGAATAACAATTAATTCTATAAGAAAATGTCTATGCATATTTTTAAGGAGAATTTATTTTTACATAACTATTTCTTTATAAAGTTACTTAATAAGCAAACTACGTTCAAAAATTAATTAAATATGATTGAAAATGCTGAAATTGCATTATCGGTATTTTATAGAAGCGGGCGGCTTTGAAATTTTTTTAAGTCAGCATCTATATGGTTATTAACGTCTATTTGACATGAAGTTTTAAATGTCTATCTGACATAGACTATTGTTTTTGTTTTTATAATGTTGCCTATTTTCATTATGAACATATAAAAAATAGGCTGCATAATTGTCCTAAAAAAATTATTTCATTTCTTTTAATGTCCACTTTGTAGTTGGAAGGTCGTGTGTTATTCCACACCTGATTTTTAGGTTAGTTTCCGTTCGTTTTGTTTTTGTGGTTTTGTAGGTTAAAAATTTAAATTATTCACAGGGGTTAGTTTTTTCATTCTCCATTATTGTTGGTGTTGTTTCACACCAGATATTTTCGATAAGTAAAGATTTAACCGAAAAACTTAACGCTCGTTACAAACACGGGGAATTTTTCCGCGGCGGAAAGTTTACCGTCACCGTCACACCAAGAGCTTACACATGAAAAAATAAACGCGAGGTCAATTTGCCGTTGGCGGTATCTGTACAACCGCGGTCTGGCACTGGAGCTGACGGTAGTTTTACTGTTGCCAAACAGATAGTGGCGTTCGTGACCAAATGTGTGTTTACACACAGCTGTTTTTCTACCGTTTAAGTGTTTTGTTTAGTGTAAAGGCGGAAGTATATATAGTTGTTGATTAGTTTTTTTTGTATTTAAACATGTGAGCCCTGGATATAGATAATGAAATTTTAATGTCATTAATCGAAGAAAGACGTGTTTTGTAGGATAAAACCCTCGACATATTCAAGCATAGAGACGGTACCAGACACGCTTGGAGTGAAGTTTTCCTAGGAATTCGTAGTGACTTTGATGCGTTGGAAGAAAAGGAGAGAAATAATTTTTATTATGCTTGTAACTTCTACTATTAGAATATTAAAATAAAAATTATGAGAAACAAATTTTCTCTTGGAATACTTATGTGTAATAAATAAGAAAGCGAACCATTTGACAGTACCCGTTGTCGATGTCATGGAGATCAAGATGTCCTTATATCTTGGACATCTGCGAGGAAACCTTCCCTACACTTGAAACAAAATATTTACATAAAATGTTTCTCACATTGTTAGCTTTGAGCCCTCCTGTTGTAGAACTCTCTCCTTGAATATCTTTCAGCTCTATAGTTGACGTTGAATCTTCAACTGTATCCATCTCTATCCCTAACATAATTATGAAGAATGTCACAGGTTTTAACAATATAATTAGAAAACTGTGGTTGGACATTAAGGGTCGGTGAAATATTATTCATTTGTTGCTGAGGATACTGAAAGCGCATTCTATGTATCTTCTTGCTCGGCACAATCGATAGTGGAAGATTCCCTTTTCTCAGGTGGATTTTTTGAACTGATTTTTATTGATCTCCATAGCTGAGTATATTTAAAAACCGACGATACGCAGTCTCTTCCATAGCTATCAATATACACAAAACCAAAACGTTACTTAGTATCTGCAATAGCCATTAACACAATTGAATAGTAGTCTTTATAATTAAAATACATAGATCCACTTTTTCTTGGACTTAGGATGCGCACGTGTTTGCCATCTACTTCCCCTATGCAAGTGGATAAGTTTGCTACATGTTCAAATGCACATGCCACATTTCCTTTGTAAGGTGTGGTATGCACTCGCTTTGCATAACCTTCCACAATGCTTGACAAAAATCTCGAACTATCCCTCTTGCTGCCGATATTCCTACTCTGAAGGCATAATGAAGGTCGGTGAAAGTACATCCACTTGCTAGATACCTAAAAAAAAAAAAAAGTTAATTCATTAAATTATTTTTTTAGGATGAAACGAAAGAAACATCTACGTGACGCCTTCGCCAAGGCTGAAAAAAGGCCAAAAAAAAATGCAAAACTAGTCGCTCAAAAGTTATCGAAAAAAGAAAGTACATATTCAACGGCGAATTCCAATTCTAAAAAAAATATTCGAAAAAACAGAGACTACTGAGAGTTTCGTCATAGAGAAACAAAAGGATGAAACCCATGGCACTTCGCAACAACCCCCTGAGAACACAGAACATGAAGTGAGGCTAACCGCGGGAACAAAGGAAAAAGCTATTTCCAGTACTTAACCACGAAGGAAACATCAGAAAATGGACGAAGTAGATTTGAACATTTTAAAGGCATTGGGCAAAACAGAACCTGAGAAACCGAACTTCCAAATATCCTTCTATCACAGTCTGCTGCAGCATTTCGATAATTATGAATCACTTCAATTCTAAATGGAGGTTTTTCAAGTCATTTCAATATTATGAAAAAAATAATGTTGCAGCTCTTCACTATCATGGTTACATTACTCAATCCGCTTTCCTGTTCCAGCAACAGAGTCAATCAACGACATACTAGACTTTTCCACAACCACTTCAGCAATCTTTCTCAACTACTACTACTCGCAATATCCACATTTCTCACCTTACGACTCACCATTAATTCCTTCAGTTTCTACTCTATTGCCTACTCCACCATTCCAACCAAGGTGAAATGGTCCAACTAACACAACTCTGGCCTCGTACCGCTCCCAACTTTCAAATCTCTTATCTCACGACTCACTGTCTATTTACTCAGTTGCTATTCAAAGTGCACTACCCACTTCACCATCCCAATCAGTGAAAGATAAAATGGAAAAACTACAGCAGCTGAACACTACGAAAATTTTGCTGAGTACATTGACAAAGACTATGAAAAAAGTTCTTCAGTAAGTTCCTATAATTCATCTAGCACAATGGACGTCAATTTCTACTTTCTGATGTTGGTATTTTTGCGCTTAATGCTATTTTTTAACCGCTCATACAGTGCATCAAACGAAGACATGCTGAAGTAATTGAAAAATTTTGTGTCGTCCTGTCACAACTCTTCAAACAACGTGTAGAAAGCTCGAATCCATTTTCTTCTTTCGTTAATTGGATTAACCCAAAGTAGTTGGTTTTTTTCTTCGCATTTTCACTGGACGACGGAATAATAATAAACCCATGAACTTGCTTTCCACTCATTTCAAACTAAGTTATACTTCAAAGCAATACATAATTTAAATAACATAACATTAAAAATTAAAAAAAAACCGACACAAACATTCTACTTTTAAAACATCTAACAAAAAGTAAGCAAATTTTCTTAAATCTGAGCAAAGGACAGTCTCGAGCAAGTCACCTTTCAAACAAAAAAAATCAAAATATCTAATAAAAAGTACAAAAATCCCTTCAACTACTAGAAAAGCGCTGACGATCTTCAAACGGTTGAATATATTTACTTGAACCACAGCTAAGAGCACTCTCGATCAACTGGCCTTTCAAAGAAAAAAAAACTAAATCAAACTCGGTTCCTTCGTTAAGAATCTACGGTGCGACAGACAGATACACACGTTAAACTTATAACACCCCTCTTTTTTCATCGGGGGTAAAAGATATAGAAACTAAGTAAATTGAGCCAAATAGTCAGCAGTCAGCTGATTCGTACAACGGCGACGGAGATTTTACCGCCCTGTATATAAACGCTGTTTCTGTGGTCAAGAACGTTTCGCCGAGGTTGTTTCTCCGCCGGGCCGATTCGCCGCCGCCCGGTTCGCCGCCAAAACTCTAGTATCTTGCAAAGGGAAATATATTTTAGCACTTTAGAGGAATACGAAGGAATACAATCATAGTCACACTTTGAATTCAGTAGTTCCATTCATACTTACGCTTGCACATTGAATAAGGTGAAAATTTATTACAATAAGTTACTGTTACAGCTTTTTTTTTCTGTGTGAAGCAAGATTTAATAGTACATACTGTTGATCCTAATTCCTTTCGGTGCATTTTCTCTTTAAAAAGTGACATATATTATTTTCTGTTTGTTTATTTCTTTTTATAGCTATTTTCGTGTATTTTAGAGTGAACAAAATTCCCATTCTTTTTCAAATAAAGACACATATCTTCGAAAAATAAACGTTTATTATTTTCCCTCGTAGGTTTGGTTTTCCAACATAGGTGTCTTCGAACCAATCCAACAAAAGTGAAAGTCCTCAGGAAGGTAATCCTCTCTAAATCATCGGTAGCTACTTTCAAGTTTTGTATCGGGACGAAAGTTAAAGCGATACCATTTTTGCTTTGAGGGCACACGTACGATTATTATTATACTCTTGTATAAGACCCAAGTGGAGTAGATGGTTTCCCAGATGTTGTGACAGGTGTATCAGGAAAACATTCCCGAATGACCGACTTGGGCCTTTGCTCAAAGTCACAGTTCATAATTGACGGTGACACATCTGGCACCTTTTCTTTACTCAAAATCAGTCGCCGATAAGTGGCCCCCTATTTATTAGGAAGCAAAGCATGTACTATTGAGCGCACTCCATTTAACTTTTTCGCAATAATAACATATACTTGGCTAAATATTCTGAATGTGCCGTCAACGTACCGGGTGTTTGAAGTGGACAAATCTCGTAGCCAATCTTCTCTTCCAAAAATTTAAATTCGATCTTGTGCAGGTCCTGAATTGCTGGTATAACTCTGGTATAGCCCATTTTAACAGGTTTGCGGGATCTGCTGGTACAGCCTTTATTTTATTACGTTTCCTCCTTTTGATTTTTTCTCAATGCTGCATTATGTGGTAGAAAGCTTGACAAGCTTATTCATTATGCAGTGATTAATTACGCGATTGGTCGGTTGAACAGTTTCTTGTGTTCGTTGCTTTACACAGGTTAGAACAGGGTTCACTTCAACATTAGTAGCCGATGCATCGTGAGAGTGCAAATTTACTCTTTTAAACACTTCTCCATTGAGTGTATGGATTCAGCGGCGCAGCGAAGGGGGTTTTTTAGAGGTTAACCGCCCCCGAGAGATCATAGAGTAAAATATGTTAATCTTGATAAAAAAAATAATCTTGGCAATACTGGTAATAGTGTTCATTGTTTTAAAGCGCCACACCCATACGCCGCCGACCATTACCACTGAAAGGACACAGTTCAGTTTTCAGTAACTGCTAGCCGGTAGCGGTGTTTGTTTTGTGATTTACTCATTTACTGATTCGCGAAGTACAGCCCGAGGCATGGTTCTAGAACTACGACGTCTGAAGAGGCAGAGGAGAAAATTCGGTATTGCAGCGTTGTCATATTAATGTATAAAAATTGAGAATAATATAATAATAATAACATAAAAATATAATGATAACTTAATTAACATTTTTTAAGCATTAAATATTAACATTTTATCCTTTTAATAAATCATATACCATTAAAAATCAAGTTTATTTCCGAAATCCGTCAATACCGAGATCACTCAAAGGTTATTCATGTGGAACGTTTCGAACCGACGAACCGAGCCATACTTCCTTGTATTAAAATAGCGAAAAAATGACTGGGCGATTGGAATTCCACCAACGCGAAGGCCGCGATCAGCTTATCGTGCACAAAATGCGTGCTGTGCAAATGTGCATAACGTCATATGTTCGTTGAAGGTATTATTTAGTGGCGTAAACTTATAAATAAAACTTAATGCGTTAAGGAGCTTTATAAAACTTGAAAATTTAAAAATCCAAGCTTCTTTATGAAAAATAAACACTCTAAATCAAACGCAATTTGCAAACATAAAAAATAATTTTTAATCTTATATATATATATATATATATATATATATATATATATATATATATATATATATAAATAACACTACGCTACGCACGTCTATGATATCAAAGAAAAGGCCACGTATTTCATTCCCTCTCCAAGGGGGAGGGCGGGCTGCTCGAGCTTTCCGAGCTCCTTCAGCCACAATCATGGATTCCCATGGTGGCACTAAGGATGGGTGTGGTCAGGATACGATCAGAAGGAACGGAGTTAGGGTTCTGAGGGGGAAAATACTACCCCAGCATTCGCCTAAGTAGCCGCACATGGTGTGCATATACGTAGTGACCATGCTACATGTGTATGAGGAAAACCCCCTGAAAAAACCTCATACATGGTAGACGGTAACGGGAATTGAACCCATTACCTCCCGAATGCTAAGCAGGTCGTGTCACCACTACGCTACCAGTTCGGTATTTTATGATATCAAGCGTTATCCGAGTTTTTATGCGGAATTTTTCCTCTACCTCTTCAGACGTCGTAGTTCTATTCTAGAACCATGCCCCGGACTATAAGTTGTGAGATTAGTGTGACCGGTGATGTGAATTTTGTACATTATAAATTACAATGGGTAAATTTTTAATTAAAAAACCGAAACTGGATTCTTCTGCTCAGAGCAACAATATTACTGTAAGTATTTTAAATTTTAAATATGGCTCTTCTGCAAGTGCCGTGAGGCGCGGGGCGAGAATTGCACCGTTGCCGTGTATAGCACAATTAATTGCAGGGTTTTAGTTTCCAACAGAGTTATTTCCTAAATACACGAATAAAAAAGTCAAGTAAACCATAAAAATCAAAGGTATTTTTCTCTTTCAGGTTATGTCAGACTTAACGAGCTCAGATAATAAAACAAATGAAAAAGAGCCTTCAACATCTAAAAATATTGGTGAGCGACAGTTACACAAAGAAGGCAATTGGGTACTTGATTTTGGGTCATATTTAGGAAAAACAATCGATGATGTTACAAAGCAGAAACTTTTAGAAAAACCTTGGTCACCGGATCTGTCTTTTAAATTTCCATCGTCAGGACCAAGAAACTTAAAATTCCAGATAAAATGGCTTAATGAGTGGAGGTGGCTAGTTTACTCCCCTTCACTAGATTCTGTGTTCTGCAAGTATTGTTCGTTATTTTCCACTGTTGTCGGACAACAAGCTAGTAAGGGCGGAAAACTGGTTAAAACTCCGTTTAAAAACTGGAAGAATGCCAGAGAAGATTTCAGAAATCACGGAAAACATTTGTATCATAATAATTGTCTCGAACGAGCAGCTAACTTTTTAGATATAGGAAAATCTGAAAATATTGTTTTAAAAATTGACAAACATCGAAAAGATCAAATAATCAGTAATCGAGAAAGCCTTAAACCCATAATTAAGACAGCGATGTATCTTGCTAGATTATGAAACTCATTTCGAGGTCACCGTGCCTCTGGATCTCTTAATATAAATGAACCTCCAGTTAAAGGAGAAGGCAATTTTCGCTCATTACTCAAATTTCGAATAGAAGCAGGAGATCATATGTGGGCTAAACACTTAAGCACAGCAGGTGCTAATGCAACTTATATTAGCTGGCAAATAGAGAATGAAATAATATCCTCGTTCAATTCAATTTTATTAAAGAAACTTGTGGACAAAGTAAATACTGCAAAATACTTCTCAGTGTTATGCGACGAGACCACCGACATACGTGGTACTACTCAAATGTCATTATGTGTAAGATTTGTGGAAGATGGCATGATGAGGGATGAATTTTTACAGTTTATTCCTGTGTCTGATGTTACAGTTAGAAATACTATCTGCAATACCATGATGGACGTGGGGCTAGATGTAAAATATCTGGTTGGCCAAGAATGCGATGGAGCTGGTGAAATGAGTGGTGCTCTAAGAGGAGCACAAGCAATTGTTCGGCAGAGGTATCCCAAAACCCTTTACGTTCATTGTTCGTTACACTGTTTTAATTTAGCACTTTCGGATGGATGTTCACTGGCAAAAGTACGAAACCGTCTGAGTACTATCGAAACGACTTATAATTTTTTTAATTTTCCAAAACGACAACGTGTACTGGAAAATGAGATCAATAAATTACTAGAAAAATCAAAAATGGAAAAACTAGATGGATAAAGAGACATGACGCGTTAACGCATTCGTTTCTCTTCTAAAGCCAATAATAAATGCCTTGTTTGAGATTGCTATATGACCGATAAAAAAACGGCAACCGACGCTCAATGACTTGCATCGGAAATTTTTCAAAGTAGCTTTCTTTTGTGTACTGGGTCTGAGTTTAGCTCTTCAGTCAGCTGAAAACGTCAATAAATCTTTAAAAAAAATGAGAGAAGACGACGAGAAGTCATTTTCAGATATTTATTAGGAAACCAAAACGATTTGTGACGATATTAAAATTTTACAACCTAGAACAACTAATCGGCAAACTAACAGAAATAATGTTCCTGGATCATCGCGGCAAGAATATTATCGAAGGACTATTTACACCCCGTTTCTCGACCAAACGATGCAAAATTTATTAATCACAAAAATACGGTTGAACCATTCCAAAAATTTTTATGTAATAATAATAGTTTAGACATTAAAGAAATTTTGAATTCCACCAAACAACTTTTGGAATTTTATGAACTGGATGATTCTGGTGCCATGGGAGAAGTTCCACTTTGGGTCCAGTTTAACAAAGATAAAACAGAAAAACCACAAAGTGCGATTGAGGCTTTGAACAGATGCAATAAAAATTTATTTCCCACAATTTATAAACTTTTAATTATAATGTCAACTTTACCTGTCACTACATGTTCCTGTGAACGATCGTTTTCTTCCCTAAAATTTCAAAAAAATTATTTGCGGAATTCTACTGGTGACGACAGACTAAACGGCCTAGCTTTGATGTACATATATACATCCAGATATTCCTATTCTGGAAGATGAAGTTCTTGATGTATTAGCTCTCCAATCTCGGCGTCTTAATATTTTTTTTGCATGTATTATGTTGCTGTGTTTTTTTGTTTCTTGTTTTTATTTGATGCTGATTTATTTCTTTTGTAGCTTATATTTTTTTAAATGTACTTTATATGTATGTAACGTTTTGTGTTCAATAAATTCTCGTGTTTTTTAACACTCCTCCTAATTGTTTTTAAACCCCCCCTAATACAAAATTCTGGTTGCGCCACTGTGTGGATTCGAGTCTTGCATCGCCCTCGTTCTTCACACCGCCAATATTTCAGGTTATCATCTTTTGTCAAACACATACATAAAGCCGCCACACTAAAACTTGTCAATGCTCTGTTTACACAACATTTGGAATTACATTTTTAGGGCATTTCGTAGCAAATACAAGATGAGACTAAATACCTATTTAGAGATTCGCGCCTTTAGATAGACAGATAGTGACCAGTTTCAAATATTTATTAATGATGCTTGCTTTCACTTTGCTAATTTATCCAAATAATGGGGAAAATTGATTGGTATGAATTACTATATACCAATGTGATAATGAACCTAAATTCATTGTTGCTTAATGATGGGCACCTAATGAGCAACCATCCGTTGCGTCCTTAGTGACCGCGATTGACGTGGCATTAACAAATTATTTTTGTCTAATTGAAATTCCTTATTATTACATTATTAATATGTACATCCATTCAAATACTTTTAGCACGATTCACTAATGAAAAAAAATAGATTTATCTTTTATCAGTCTATATCAAAAGTATCTAATTATAGATATACATAGTTGTCCAATTCTATAATGAATTACTGTTCGTTAAATTAAAATGAAGTATAGAACACATTTACATTCAATAAAGACCTAATGATGAAAGTTACTGGTAGTTTTAATTTTTTAATTATATTCAGTAAATTCTATGATTTTTAATTATTTAATTTTAGTTTGGTTTGTTAAAAATATTTTGATTTCTAGGCAAGCGCCAAGCACCATAATGCAGTATTATAAGAGCGATTTATTAAAAATGGTATCAACACTTATTATAAGGATGTGTATAATAGTTTAATCTTGTATGCATCATTTTAAAAAATCATGCAGTATTTATCAATAAAATATATATACGTAATTAGTTTTACATTTGGTTTTAATGAATGAAATAAAAAAATTCCTTCGAGCCGGATTTGAACCAGCGACCTATGGATAACAATTTGTTTGATTCATCTACAGTCCACCGCTCTACCAACTGAGCTATCGAAGGTTGTATATTACATTTCCTCCGCTGTAATATGTTCACAGATAATTTTATTTCAATATTAAAAATACAAATTGTTTGTTTATTTTTATATAAACAAATTAACTACATTATAATAAAATAAATAATACATTAATAGATATTTATATTCATATTAAAAATAGTATTAAATACATAAAAAAAAAGTATCGCCCGAGCAGGGACTTGAACCCTGGACCCTTGGATTAAAAGTCCAATGCTCTACCGACTGAGCTACCCGGGCTACTGAACAGATATTTAAAAAAATTGTACTTTAACAAACAACCCATTGTTTTGAATTTTAATTATACAAAATAATTTAATATTTAATGTGATATAAATTAAAATATCTCTTTTTTCTTGACATTTATTTTAATAAAAAAACTGATTGGAATAACCACTTTAACATTATGTCTTTTAATTAACAAAAGCGTACATTGTGCGGGAATTGAAAAGTTTAAAAATACATACCTGAATGATTTAAGTTTTGTATTCGGATTGACTTTATCTGGTGTTGAAACTCCATTAATAATAACCGTTTTTACTTTCTTCCTTGCTTCTTCAACCAAAACTTTCGCTAATTGTAAATCTTTTTCATCCATCTGTAAACGTATAAACACACAATAAAGTCATAAACACAAACTAAAATTAGTCTAGCACCTCCACATTTTTTTTGTTATAAAGTCAAGGTTTAGTAATACTAAAAAATATATCTTGAAAAAATAAAATTTTTTTTGTGAATTGATCCAGTTAAACAATCTTTGGTCTTATGTTAACCCAAGGTTAATGTTTTAGGTACTATCTACCTTTAACAATTTCGTCTGCAACGCCCGTGACCTGATTATAATACATTGATACTTTTTAATAGCAAGGTTAACAATAGCTTTATATTTTGAATTTCGTAAAAATTCCCAAACATTCAAATCACACTGGTATATTTAATTAATCTTATTACAAACCGTGAGTGAGTAATCCTAATTAAGTAGAGATCCAAATTTCCAAAAATCTAAACTCAGGATACGGACAAACAAAATGCAAAACAAGTTCACTTTACTATTACAACAAACCTATTGCGTAAAGCATAATCAAGATTTGTGGTCTTTGAGGTCTTAAGATAAAGAGTAAGAATATATAGGTAAGTATGAATCATTATTTAAACGTCCATATTTTTTTGCCTAATTACCTACTATGTATTTTCAGTACTCACATCTGTATGTCCAATTAGTGATCATATGTTATTCTTACTTCTAAAACCTCTAATTACTCTAATTGCTTACCTACTACTGATACAGGCAGTTAAGTAACCTATAATTTAAAGAATTTAAGCTTAGTTTAAATAGCAGGTGAAACAACTAGATCAAACAAATGTAGATGCCAGTAAATAGCACCAATGTTTCCAATATAATTCCACAATGTTTTATACAAATATTTATTTCTCAACGCGTTTCAATACAACGTCATCATCATTATGAAAAGAGAATATATAAGTAAAATAATAAGTAACTATGGTAACACGTCATTAAGGTAAAAAAAGCAAACTTGATTTAAATTATAATTCTACACTTAAAATGTCTGTTGAAGGTGAGTATATAAGATCAACCTGTTCGTTCATTAAAGGTAATTACGATGTATGTTTATAACTTTCGCTTCCAAAATATGTAATTCGTCTTTTTTATTACAAAGATATAAAAATCTAATATTAGGTAGTTTGTGAAGTCATAAGGTGGTTATTCACTATTAAATGTTTGGCATAATTTGATATGTCTATGTGTTTATATTTGAACATCTAATGTGTTCTTTGTATCTAATATCAACGTTCCTAAGCGTTTGTCTAATATAAACAGAATTATAGAATGTTCAGTTCAATTTATAATACCCGACTTCAAAATTTCTACTTTATGTAGATTGAACTAATGACATTTTGAAGTTTGGTATCGGTGCAAACACTTAGGAACTTTAATATAGATACAAAGAAAACATTACAAATAAAGACGCACAAACAAATCAAATTATGCCAAAAATTTAATAGTAAAAAATCACCTTATGACATCGCAAAACAATATTACATTTTTACACCTTTGTAGTAAATATATGTTTTGGAAGCATTCGAAATTTAGAAATTTAAACAGAAAGTATCTTTAATTAAATAACAGGTAATTTTCAGGAATTTTGGGGTTTTCACCTTAATATCTGCCTTTACACATACGCTTTTTAACTAACGCGTGAATCGGCGGGAAAGAGCGCGCATGTAAAGACAGACAAGAAGAACGAGAATGCACGCGCGCGCCGACCTCTCGTGCATCACTTAATACCTCAGTTACGCAAGGATCTTATAACAGAGTTGGTTACGAAAAATTAGTTTTGCAAAGATAACGGAATGCCTCAAGCCAACAGAGATTTTGTTGTAAAAAAAATTCAAAGCTTGAAAGAGTAGTTTCGAAAAGAACTTAAAAAAGTGTTAGACAGTCATCGTAGCGGTAAAGGTAATGGCATCTATAAACCAAACTTACGATCTTTTAGTGTTTACCAAAGACCAAAAAACACCGTGTGCGTGGCGTGTAAGAGTGCGTGTGTGTGCGTGTGCGTGGCGTGTGTGAATGCGTGTGTACGTGTGTGTGTGTGTGTGTGTGTGTGTGTGTGTGTGTGTGTGTGTGTGTGTGTGTGGTGTGCGTGTGCGTGTGCGGTGTGCGTGTGCGTGTGTGTGGTGTGCGTGTGCGTGTGCGTGTGCGTGTGCGTGTGCGTGTGCGTGTGCGTGTGCGTGTGCGTGTGCGTGTGCGTGTGCGTGTGCGGGTGCGTGAGCGTGTGCGTGTGCGGTGCGTGTGCGTGTGCGTGTGCGTGTGCGTTGGTTGCGTGTGCGTGTGCGTGTGCGTGTGCGTTGCGTGTGCGTGTGCGTGTGCGTGTGCGTGTGCGTGTGCGTGTGCGTGGGTGGCGTGTGGTGTGCGTGTGCGTGTGCGTGGTTGCGTGTGCGTGTGCGTGTGCGTGTGCGTGTGCGTGTGCGTTGGTGCGTGTGCGTGTGCGTGTGCGTGTGCGTGTGGTGCGTGTGCGTGTGTGTGCGTGTGCGTGTGCGTGTGCGTGTGCGTGTGCGTGTGCGTGTGCGTGTGCGTGTGCGTGTGCGTGTGCGTGTGCGTGTGCGTGTGCGTGTGCGTGCGTGTGCGTGTGCGTGTGCGTGTGCGTGTGCGTGTGCGTGTGCGTGTGCGCGTGTGCGCGTGTGCGCGTGTGCGCGTGTGCGCGTGTGCGCGTGTGCGCGTGTGCGCGTGTGCGCGTGTGCGCGTGTGCGCGTGTGCGCGTGTGCGCGTGTGCGCGTGTGCGCGTGTGTGTGCGCGTGTGCGCGGTGCGCGTGTGGCGTGTGCGCGTGGGTGCGCGTGTGCGCGCGGCGCGCGTGCGCGTGTGCGCGGTGCGCGTGTGCGCGTGTGCGCGTGTGCGCGTGTGCGCGTGTGCGCGTGTGCGCGTGTGCGCGTGTGCGCGTGTGCGCGTGTGCGCGTGTGCGCGTGTGCGCGTGTGCGCGTGTGCGCGTGTGCGCGTGTGCGCGTGTGCGCGTGTGCGCGTGGGTTGCGCGGTGGCGTGCGCGTGTGCGCGTGTGCGCGTGTGCGCGTGTGCGCGGTGCGTGTGGCGTGTGCGCGTGCGCGGTGCGCGGTGTGTGTGTGCGTGTGCGTGTGCGTGTGTGCGTGTGTGCGTGTGTGCGTGGTGTGTGTGTGTGTGTGGGTGTGTGTGCGTGCGTGTTTGTGTGCGTGCGTGCGTGCGTATGTGTGTGCGCGAATGCTGGTGTAGTATTTTCCCCCTCAGAACCCTAACTCCTTTTCTTCCCACCATGCATATATACGTATAACGTATGTATGTATGTATGTCCTACTGGAAATCCATGATTGGGGCTGAAATAGCTCGGAAAGCTCGAGCAGCCCGCCCTCCCCCTTGGGGTAGGGAATGAAATACGTGGCCTTTTCCTTTTCCTTTTTTTAATCTTGTTTTCATTTTACTTGGAGCTGATTAGATTTTGGGAGATATCCAATGGCGGGAGGGGGGGGGTTTATTAGGGGCAGTTTTTTGTTTTTATCTAATATTTCCAAAACAGCTGCGCATAGACCTTACAAATATCGATTAATTATATTCTATGCAATTTTTTGATACGACGCGTAATTTAGTGGCAAAAAATTCCTAAAGTAGAATTTAAGTGTTAACAACGATTAATTTTATAAGAAAGTGTAGACATATTGTTTAAAGAGAATTTAACTTTACATAACTTTTGTTTATAAAGTTTCTTAATACAACGTAAGGTAAATCTAAAAATTAATTAAATATGAATGAAAATTGATATCTTATAGAACCGGGCGGCTTTGGAATTTTTTAAGTTAACATGAATATATTAATCTCTATCTGACGTGAACTTTTAAACGTCATTCTGACATAGATTATTTTTTTGTTTTTACAATGTTGCCTGTTTTCGTTATGAAAGTACAAAAAAGAGGTTGCATAGTTACCCTAAAATATTATAATTGAAATTATTTCATTTCCTTTAATTTTTAATTTAGCATCTAGATGTCTATTAACCTCTGGTAGACATGAAGTTTTAAACGTCTGTTTGACATAGATTCTTGTGTTTGTTTTTACAATGTTGCATATTTTCGTAATTTAATTATTATAAAAAAGGTTGCATAATTATCTTAAAAAAATGTTATTAAAATTATTTCATTTTTTTTAATTTCAATTTTTTGAGTTGGAAGGTCGTGTGGTGTTCCACACCAGATATTTTTTAATTCAACTTGTATTTATTGTAAGTCTATTAATCTCTATCTGACATGAAGTTTTAAACGTCATTATGACATACATTATTGTTTTTGTTTTTACAATGTTGCCTGTTTTCGTTATGAACGTAGAAAAAAGAGGTTTCATAGTTACCCTAAAAAATTATAATCAAAATTATTTCATTTCCTTTAATTTTTAGTTTAGCATCTAGATGTCTATTAACCTCTGGTAGACATGAAGTTTTAAACGTCTGTTTAACATAGATTCTTGTTTTTGTTTTTGCAATGTTGTATGTTTTCGTAATTAATTATTATAAAAAAGGTTGCATAATTATCCTAAAAAAATGTTATTACAATTATTTCATTTCTTTTAATTTCAATTTTTTGAGTTGGAAGGTCGTGTGGTGTTCCACGCCAGATATTTTTTCAATTCAACTTGTATTTATTGTGTCTATTAATCTCTATCTGACATGAAGTTTTAAACGTCATTATGACATACATTATTATTTTTGTTTTTACAATGTTGCCTATTTTCGTTATGAACGTATAAAAAATAGATTGCATGGTTAATATAATTAAAATTGGTGAAGCTATGTAAAAGTATTTATCCAAAATCAAATAGTGACTTTATGGTTAAAAAAATTCAGAGCTTGCGAGGCTCCTTTCGAAAGGAGGTGAAAAAGGTAGAAGAGTCAAAAACAAAAGGTGGCTCCGCTGATGACGTTTACGTATCTTCAATGTGGTATTATGATTTGTTACTGCTCACGAAGGATCAGAAAATGCCCACAAACAGTATAAGTAAAATAGAGACTGATAATATTGTGGAGGAGCTAGGCAAGATCCTGAACAGGAAGTTTTACTTTCGGAGAAGCGTAGACCTACATTAGAAACAAGGGAAAATATTGAAATCTTACAAGTAAGTTTATACAGTATTTATTTCTGAACATCCACATACATCTAGCCAATTAAGTAGTACCTATTTTATTGAAAAAAAGTTAATCACTATGAGAAGCGCATTACATTATCTCTCATTCTATGCTTCTCCTTTCTGAAGCATTCTGTCTTGAAACTTTATCCGTCCATTCCAAATAATTCATATAAGCTTCACGGACCTCTTTTGCTAATTAACCTAGCATTTCTTGGTGTAATTAAGTACACCAAGCCAGTTTCACACTTTCGCTTCTCCAGTCCCCCGTTTAAACATAGCCATCAGTATTATAATTATCAATCGTTGAATTAGTTGCATATGGCGTTTTCAACAAAAAATTGTGTACTACACAAATAACTAATACTACATATATTATTTTAGTTGGAACCATGTTTATTGTTGTATGTATAATTCTGAATTTAGTTGCAATCTGACAAAATGCATTTTCTGACACATTCCTAGGGATAATCTATAATAAAAGGTTCGTTTCTGGTAGTTCAGATTTATTTGTGGAAATGGTTTGAGGAAATGTAGAGAAAACGCTTCTTCGTCTCCAAGGAACACATAAGATAATTATTTGTTGTTTCAGTTTTACCTGGTAAATTTAGTTTCGACTTCAGTAACTTTCTGTAAAACTCCAAAGCCATTAAAACAATTGAATAGAAATTCTTATAATTGTAATATTGACCTCCTGAACTAGGTGAAGGCAAAATCCTAATATGGTTTCCATCCAAAGCACCGCCACAATTTATAAATTGCCATCTATTTTGAAATCCTGTTGCAATATCGATCCAATCTTCTTTGATAGTAGGGAACTGAAAATAAAACCACTAATTAAACTAAAACAAGTTTTCAGATTACACAAAATACTCCTTGTACGTCAAAAAAGAAGGATTATCAAAGAATTTGATGCTGTAAGAGTTAGCATTGCAAAAAAATTGCATAGGATGCAACAGACTCAAGCAATATTTGCTGAAAGTATTATCAATCAAGTATTGACAAGGGGTTTATTAGGCATGTTAACATATAAAACCAATCTATCTGATGGACCCGACAAAGTGTCATTTCTCCCGTCAAGTTACTGCACTAGCACTTCACGTTCAGATAGTACATTTTCATAGACTTCTGGAGACGTTTCTCAATCAGTAGGGTTGAGACAATTTTCTCAAAATAATTCCTTGGATGAATCCAGTAAATTTCCGCAACACACAGCAGCTGCAGCTAATTCCCAAACTCAGGTCATTCTGGACTTGGATGAATCCAGTGAATTTCTGCAACACACAGCAGCTGCAGTTAATTCCCAAACTCAGGCTATTCTGGACTTAGATGGGTCCAGGCCTACTGCTACATTGTTTTACGACAGGTCCAATGATTTCATAAGCAATAATAAATGTACGAACTCATGGCGAGTAATAATTGTTGAAAAGTTAAGTTACGTTGTTTTATTTGTATTTTTGTTATTGAAATAAAGTTTATATTCATAATTATGTTATTTTTCAAATTATTTAGATAGGTACTGTTAAGTAGGTAAGTATCCACTTACTCGAAATTAAAATGTCGAGCATCTAACTTGTAAAGTAGCTTGTTCGTTTTTATTATAGATAATAGCTTCAATGTTACTACTAATATAACTCACCTTCATGTACTCATCTTTCAAGGACTCGTATATAGCTTGACAAGTTTCTGGAATAAGATCACAGAGTCGAAACGCCAATTCCCGTACTGAATTTTAAGTCATGTAACGAACGTCCTGTTGCCAAAAACCAAAGTGTTGCCGCTAATCTCTCCTCTGGTGGAATGCTCTGCCTCATCACTGTATCTTGTTTAATAACCTTGGGTGCAATTATTGCCAATAATTTATCAAATGTTTGGGAATCCATTCTTAGATAATTTCTGTAGTCGTCAGGATAATAATCTTCTCCCAGTTCCTGAACAAGTGTATATGCCCGTATAGATTCTGATCTTTTTCCGTTTTTTAACCCACTCTGTCCTTATACCACGCTTTTTGCACTTGTTTTGTAAAATTTTGCTGTTAGTATACACAGCAGCGATGACGATAACTCTTTTCTCCCCAATATCCATGACAGTTATCATTAATAACATAAAGTCTCAACAAAAATTTCAGTTCACCTGAAGATCTAAACACCATGTCGATCACGAGAGATACGAGACACTTTTGATATTCACACACACAAAACCTACCTATACAATTTTAAGTCGTGCGAAAGAATGAAGGACAGTACCTTGTCTATTTCTAATGCAACGATCTTAGCGCGTCATGATCCAGAACTCGCGATTGGAAGAATGAGTGATTCGAGTTTACATGTGAATGCGATATGATACATGTTGTATTGAAAGGCGTTGAGAAACAAATATGTATATACAACATAGTAGAATTATATGTGAAACATTAGTGCTATTAATTATGCACTTCCACGAGGTAAGGTTAAATAATTACATAGTAATAGTTTTATAGATAGATTATGGAAAAATATGGTTAAGTGATTTATTTAAATTTTATTTCAACGATCCACATAAATCGCTGTTACCCTATTAATTTAAAAGAACAAAGATGATCCTCATTTTCTACAATTTGAAAGTGTGTGGAGAATTAATGGGTGTCTCAGCAAGAACTTGAATTTCGAATCGCGCGCCATTTCCGACAGTCAATTTTTGAGTCAGCCATATTTGGTATTTGTTTAATTAGAATAAAATTTTACTGTGACGTTCGCAAGTTACGTGATCATTTCGCCGTGCGTAATCGACCGACGATCCCTGCTATTGAAAATTTGATTAAGAAATTTGAGCAGAAATTTTCATTGAAAGATGAAAGAAACCTTATCCCGGCCAAAAAGATCGACAGAAAACATCACGGCTGTGAGTATCAGTGTGGCAAAACGACCAAACACCTACATCCGACATCGTTGCCAGGAATTAAAGTCTGCTCAGCAGCCTCCCAACAAGGGATAGAAGAAGACGCCCTCACCGAAGAGGAGGAATTCAAGACCGTCACGAAGACAGACGGTGTCAAACGGCAACGGGTGGACGTCGAAGTACAAGACCAAGAAATGCCCCCGAAAAGAAAGGATCCTCCACTAATCCTCCACCGACAGGAGGATTACTCCAGGACTATGAAGAAGCTAGCCTCGGTCGGGATTACTCCAAAGGCTACTAGAACATCCAACGACGGGATCAGAGTGATTCTGAGCACCCCTGAAGAATACAGGACGGCAACAACAGCACTGGACACCATCGGAGTGCAGTTCAACGTCTACCTTTTAAAAGAGGGAAAACCGCTAAAGGTAGTCATCAAGGGCATCCCGCAATATGACGAGATGCTAAAAACGGTACAGAACGATTTCAAATCCATGGAGTTTGACGTCCAGAAGGTTAGCCGGATGTTCGCCGGACGAGAACACCGGAAAACCACCTCGAGAGAAGCGAAAGGGCCAAGGAGATTTTCTGGATCAAGACCATCGGATACTTGAGGGTGCGAGTGGAGTCGCCCCACAAGGAAAACAGATCAGGTTAGTGTTACAACTGCCAACGATACGGGCATACTACCAGCGGATGCCACGCACAGCCCGATGTGTGAAGTGTGCGCATCACCAGGGAATGCAAGAAGACCCGAGAGACGGGAGAGCCTAAGTGCTGCAACTGCACCGGGTTGCACACAGCAAATTACGGAAGTGCCCCGCCCATCCAAGAAACATCAAGAGAGGAACGCCCCCAGACCAGCAGAACTAAGAAAACTGGCAAGGATGACCGAAGCAGAGATAAGCTACGCTTAGATGGCAGCGGGCAACAAGAAACAGGCACCTGAAGAATCAGAAAACGAGGACTTCGCGCTCATCATGAAGATCGTGAAGACACTCAAGGCAACGAAACAGATCGAAGGATAAACGCTCAGATGAGAAGACACAAACCGTCGCACCATTTAAGCGGCCGACCCAACCACAAACAGGGAACAACGTCACCGAGGTGACCGGAGACATAAAAGCCGAAGTTCATCTCAGGAAACAACAACAGAGGTATAGGTATATTTGATGTATTTATTTCAGGTACAGAAAATCTACACATACCATCAGAAAAACCAATAAGACGGAGGTATAGAGGGCTAGAACCCGTAATACCGAAAACAAATAACGATGACCGATGACCGAGATTAAGAATCTTGCTTGTTCCGTCCTGAAGTAACCATCTATCGATTTTGCCGGTTCCATCCTGAAGTAACTATCTTACCACTGCCGTCCTGAAGTGACGATCTTACCTATCTAACCGCTTCCGTCCTGATGTCTTCAACGACCTGCTGAACCGTCGCGTTTATTTTTACTTGTACCTGCCGGCTCATCTGGGTAAGTTATAATTTGTTTTATCACAATTATCCGACCAGTTTCCAGTTGGAAAGATTTTTTTTCTGCCTCTGGTAAATTATAAATCGACCTTGTCTGTAAAACACATACTAATACTCTTACACTTCCCTGGAGCGCAAGCCCGCGGAAAACAGATATCCTGTACACAAAATCCTCCTTTTTGCTTTTAGGAGTAATACTGAAAGGTACTGAGGTTTCCTAAAGGAGTTATCCCCTAAGGCGTAGGCTTTTAGAGGTGATTGTTTTACCTGTGCTTGTCCGAAAGGCGTAGGCCTGTTCGATGTAGCATCCTTCCATTTAATCCATGGTGTGTATGGCCGTTGGGTTAGATAATCCTTCCAAAGAATACAATACTCACACTTATACGACTGGTCTTCAGATATAAAATCGATTGCATAAGCGCTCAAGTCTCCGTTTCAGTTAGATTTTTCTGTAAAGCCGTTATAAATCCCGTCCTTAATACTGACATTCGTTTGTATGTATCCAGAATAATTAATAACGCAATACCCGCCGCTTGCTGAAAGACAATACAATTCTTTAAACAATAAATCTACTTCCAGAAAAAGAAAATAAAACTTTTTCATTTTATTTTATTTAAAAGTAGAAATCCCGACTTAGTTCTCTTTAAAAAGAATTTAGTTTATATAAGCTTTTCCAGTAAGCGATAAAAATGAATCGTATAAAGTATTTAACTCCTGTAGCTTACGAATATTTAAGTTAAATATTTAGAATTGTATGCCAATAGGGAATAAATATTATGTTTGTTACGGTCGTAAAGTTGTCAGTGATTAAAGGATCTCCCCATTCTTCGACTTGAAAGCTTTGTGGGGCACAAAAGTTATTAATTAATAAAAGCAAACCCCCTTTATTTGTAGAAAGGGAACATTACAACATGTACAACAGTCACAAAAATTTCAAAAATGTGATTGAATTAATTTTTTTCGTTAATAAGCCAAATTTAGCAGTCGAACATTAAATATACGCAACTCGTCCATAATAGGGATTTATTGAACTCGCCCTCTTTATGGACTCGTTCAATATGGACATGATACATAAATAGCTATTGTTGCAAATTATGTATCAGACGTAATACAATTAACAAATCGTGATAATTGGTTTCATATAAGTCAGATCAAAATCCTGCTGATGTTCTATCAAGAGGTGCTATGTCAATCTAATTTGCGATGGTCAGGTCCGAGTCATTTAGCGAATGGATTTAATTCTCAAGTTGTTTCACATATCCCTCATTATTCTAACTTAAGTAAAATGGTGCCCAAACTTAAGGTTTTTGTTGCTAAAATTAATGTCAACGAACCCTGGAATTTGTTTGATCACTTTTCTTCCTTTTTAAAGTTATGCAGTCATTGGTTTCACAGAGCGGTTCATTTATAGTCTCCGAAATCCCAATCCAAAGTTCCAAAACTCGTTAACGACAGTTGAAACAGAAAACGCTAAAATTACTTTACTGAAAATGGCACAAAGAAAAGTCTTTGTTCAAGAAATTACAATAATTCACCAAAAGATCTTAATACTGTGCGTAATCATAATTTAAGTTCTAAATCTCTTTCTCGCTGAACTTGGTATAATGCGAGAGTATTATGTACACACAGGATTAATCAGTGAGCTGTCAACTGAACGTTTTGCGGCAGCTTTGAGGAGGTTTACATCCAGACGTAGTTTGCCTTCGGACATTTATTCAGATAATGGTACCAATTTAGTGAGTGCTCATAATGAAATATTAAAAACTTTTAAAATTTTGTCTCAATCGGAAAAGTTTCATGATTATTCAAATGAAACTAAACGTAAATGGCTTTGGTGGTGTTTGGGAGTCGCTTGTTAAGACTATTAAGGCCCATTTGGATCGAATAATGGCGAATGTTACCTTGAATTTGTAGAAATTCTATACGTTGCTCACGCAGATAGAGGCCATATTAAATTCTAAACCTCTGGTCTTTGCAGGAAATACCCAGGGGCATTTTTTAATTGGGCGCTCCAACGTATTAGAAGAATGATCGAACACTTTTCGTCCTGATGGAGTGTTGATTACTTGCATCAAATGCAACAAAGAAATAAGTGGGAGTTTAAGAAGAACGTCAGACCATTGGTTAGTGTTTTGGTCCTTTTGAAGGAGGATAACTCGCCCTCTTTACATTGGCCCATGGAGATGATAATACAAGCGCATCCAGGCACAGATAGATTACTGCGTGTAGTAACAGTGAGTACGGTACGCGGGACCTAAAAGAGAGGGATTTCGAAAATTTGCCTTTTACCGCTAGACGACAAGCAAGCTTCAATGTTGAAAGTGGGACCTTTCAAGACGGCAGGCATGCAGGCGCCTACGCCTAACTGCGGAAAGAAGAAGTGTGCAAGGAACGGACTGTTGTTTAATAAACGTAAGTGCATAGATATTATCTGTGCGTAAGTGTTATGGGAATACAGTCCACATTTAACCAAGGTCGGAGAAGCCAATAAAGGGCAAACCTAAATTACAAAAGAAACCCAACATACTTTGTACTCGCTACATGCGCATACTCTTGTGGTATATACTTTGATCTTTTTTTTTTATTGGTGCCCCATTTTACCTATTTAAAACACGTCTTAGCGTGTTTAAATCGAACTTACAAATACGCTCGTTTTTTAAGGTTACCATGGAAACATCAACAACTCAAGAAACGTGAAGCCTAAATGACAATTTTTTTATTACTGAACTGACAGGAGTACCTTGTAACGTCAAATAAATTATTACTAACAAATTCAAAACCTTTATTTAAACATTATTTTACACTTTTAATTTTATAAATGAAAATAGAAAGTACAGTTAGTATTGTTAGATATATTAATTTTTATTTACATATTTTACATTATTCTTATTTTCATTTAGCATTTGTGTTTTCATTTTTTATTTTGGTTAAAGCTTTTGCTCTAGTACTTTTCATTTTCCAAAACAGTATTTTTCAATCCTAGCTACAATTTTGTAGCCTATTATCAAATAATTACATTTATTATGGATCAACGAAATCTTTTGCCCCCGAAAAAACGCCCGGCCAGGCATTTTTCCGTTGACGAAAAGGAGCGAATCTTTGTGTTGAAGAAAACCCGAACAACAACAAGACTCAAAATGTCGCGTTTAAAGCAAAAAACAGCAAGTAACATAATAACTTTGTAACAACCTTTTTTTTGGTTGTATTAAAAAATACATTAATTTAAGATCGTTCATTTATTTGGCGTAATATTAGAAAAGATTTTAATTATTAAAATGCAGAATTGAGAAAGGCAATTTAATTTGCATTTCCTAGAACATATCTTTTTAGGTGTAATATTTCATAAAGAGTTATAGTTCCCTTTCTTAAAAAAATTGGATTCTGATCATTGTATCCGCGCAACGCGTGACAACTTCTTGGGGGGAAACACTTAGAGGAGCTATTCTGAAAGCCGCTATATTTTTCACTTGCTGCTGAATGTTACAGCAGAAGGCATTGTTATAATGGTTATTACCTAATTTTTTATATTTAGTGCCATCAGATTTTGATGGTAAGTTATTTTCTAATTCATTATATTTAAAACTAAAGCATTTGCTCTTTCCAGGCACTATTTTTTTTATAGCACTTACTTTTTTTATAATACTTACTTTCACTTACTTTATATGGCATTTTTATATTTTACTATTTTTTAATTTTAATGGAACTATTATTTGGATTACATTCTACAACGCAAGTTTTACATACTTAAACTTCAAATAGATGCATTAAATTTATGGACACAATATATTAAGAATAAATTATCAAGATAATGACCTCACCAAGTTCACCATTCTGTTTCATGTGTTACCAGCAGTAATAAAATAGAACTGTTCCAAGGTAATTATTTAATTATATTTTTTGTGTAACTAACGAATAGATTTAAGACCTCTATGACATAATCCTTTCTATTGGTTATTAAATAAACATAAGTGTATCTTGTAATTTTATTTTAATTTTGATGAATGTTTATTATTTACGAACTCGGTTTCGTTGTTTTTCCGAATATTGATAACTAAAGACAACGTGGCGCTCGAGGTATCATTTTATTGTTTTTATTTACATTGCATTTTTTATTAATTTAGTGAAGAGAAAATAATTAAGGAGATGGGAAGCAAGCAGCATTTCAGGTATATGAGCAAATCAGTTTATTAGAACCCTACTTATCTTAATCTACCGATTGAAGTCGAGACGGCACAATTAGTGGTGAAAGGTTAGTATCTCCATTAAGTTATACGATTTGTGTTTAGGGAGAACTTTACCTAATTTCATTATTTATTAATTATCTCGTTCAGATTACATCATCACAGTTAGAGATATTACAATTGGCGTTTAATCATTATACAAATTACATCACCGTAGGAGTTTTTTTTTAAACTTGAGCTTTAGTATAACGTTTAAATTTTCTAAAACCTATCACCACATTATTTAATGTAATAAGTTGGCGCCGATCAATTTCTTGTTATAACTTTATAAAAACATATTTTATTCATTACTTTTTCATTTTAGGTATTACAGATAAAAGTGTGTACAACATTCTACGTGAATACAAGCAAACACATGTATTACATTCTCCGACTGTGTACCACCGACAACGAGCAATTTTGGACAACATTGACTACGAAACTAAGAGTAATCTTAGGCGTGTAGTCCATTCCTGCTTTGAACAAAACGATACACCTACTCTAAATAAAGTCGTGGTCGCTATTGGTGAGCACGATGAGATGCCTTAATTAAAAAGGAATACATTAAGAACCTTGTTGAATGAAATTGGCTTTAAGTGAGTAAAGAAATAAATTATCTCTAACATAAATTATACTTTATTTTGAAATATAGGTATTTCAAGAGGTCAAGAAATAGTTTCCTTAAAGAAAAATCCGAGATAGTTGCGTGGAGGCGACGTTATCTACGACAAATTAGAAAATACAGAGAAAAAGGAAAGAAGGTATATTTCTTAGACGAGACGTGGGTTAATGTTGGCCATACAGTAAGCAAAGTTAGGAAAGATACAACCATCTTGACTCCGAAGCAAGCGTTTGTTAATGGATTAACAACGGGGTTACGGGATCCATCCGGAAAAGGAAAACGCCTTATCGTTCTCCACATTGGTTCCGAGGACGGTTTTGTGTTGCTGTTGTTCGAGTCCAAGAAATCTGGCGATTATCATGAAGAAATGACAGCTGCTGTTTTTGAAGAATGGTTTCGCAACGTTATTGGACGTTCAGACAAAAACGCTGTTATAGTGCTAGATAACGCTTCCTATCATAGCAGAAAGATCGCCAAAAGTCCAAATTCAGGATCAAACAAAGCTGACATTCAGGCATAGCTAACCAGCAAATCCATTGATTACGAACCAGATATGATCAAAGACGAACTTCTCGACCTTCTCAGAAGGGCTTCTATTGCTCTTAAATTAGTTGTCGATGACAAGGGTGAAGTTGCGAGGAACAATAAAACATTTAAAATTGCAGATGTGCACCCATTATTTTGTACCGCTGTTGCAAACGTAACGTCAGATAATTGGAAAAGTGCATTAGACACGAGCAAAGTGTGAAAGAAAATATGTGGCAATTGGATATCACTAAAGAAGTTCAAGTGGAGCCGTTGATCATCCAGTTAGGCGATGACTCTTCTTCATCAGACTCCGAACAAGACTGACCTGTTGTACTTTATCTACAGACGTAGTAAAAAATACAAATGCAGCCACAGGAAGAATTTTGAATTGAGGCACTACGTATGATAAAGTTTTTGTGGCAATTATTAAAGAATAAAGGGGGTTTTCTCAACTGTAACATAATTGCATTTTGCAGTTTGTTTAGATAAACAAACACTTGTGACATCAACAAGGAGTTGACTTGTAAATTCCTATAAAAATAAAATGTAAGCTTAAAGCTCTATTCATTTACTATTTACCGACTTTTGGCCTTTTACAAACAAATAAATTAATGTTATTTTTCGATTTCCAAAATACGTGTCCTGACAATTTGACTTGACTTCATATCAGATTTGACAGATTTGTAAACATTAACGAGTTATGTACAGCATGTCAACATTCCCATAGACTAAAGATGTTTGTTTTTAAACCGTATTAAAACCGATTGATTGGTGACCGAGAATTTTGATTCGTAAAAATGTGTGATTTTAAAATATTTATATTTCTAAATATGTTTATTATTTATTACAAGTTTTTGTTATGAACGAATAAGTTCTACATACATGACAAAATTTACATCGATTGGGGCTTGAACCTTGATGGCGCAGTTGGTTAGCGCGGTACTCTAGCAAAGTACAGGTCGTAGGTTCAAATCCTACTCGAGGTAAACTTTTTATTTATGTATTTAATAAAATTAATAATAATTTTTAATGTTTATTATTTGATTACTGTTAAAACTTTTTTCAGCAAAAATGTTTACACAATTTCAAACCGCAACTTTTTTGGTTAGGAAGCGCGTTCTGTTCGGCTGCACTACCTCGCAAGTCGGTGCTTGAAATTGGTTCGAGTAAGTTGCTCGAACACTTTTAAAACGCACGTGCAGCTAAAGATAGGAAAGGTTTCTAGTCTTTACCTTAAAGTAAATACCGGGAAGTTTAAAAGTATTACATTGACACCTTGACAATTTATAGTTATAAAGATATATTTTTAGTAAGGAAGAGGTTCGGAAATTAACTGATTAACACATTTCGTTTTTGGTTTCATTATTTGAAGAAGTACAAATTCATGTATACCGTCAATATACTTAAGTATAGAATAAGTACAGAATAATGTAAATTGTAGCTGGAAATCTAGAACACATTTGTATTTTAAAATCGAATTATTTCTTTATATAAGACTATAAAATTTATGATCACTACATTCGATTGCACAGTGAAAAATCATTCAAGATGATGCTGCTAACAGTGTATTACAAAGCCATCAACCAGGGCATCTAGTTGGGACTATTATAAATATAACTACCTAAGTCATACTTAAATTTTATTTATCTTTAACTACATTATTCCGTTTGTGTGTGCACTATATAAATACCTCCTGTCACATGTATTTTGTAATGTAACCATGCCAGTCTAGCGACTGAGCAACTCGAATGCAAAGGCAAAGTTAATACACAAACTTACATAAGGCAGATGATTGTTATGAGAAACCAGGTAGAATCACTTACTTTGTGTGAAATAGTTGTTACAGGTATCTAAGGGAGGATAAAATAAAGGTAACAATAAAACACTACATATATTTATAAGCAAGTGCAATGTAGTTCTGCTGTCTTTATTTCGGATTAAGGAAAATAACTACGAAGGAAAAACGTTACTGCATACTACAATAAGAATAACATATATAAAATATAAGTATTAGATCAATACATATTTAGATTATACTGTGATTGCAAGATTAAATTGCTATCACCCTACTCTAACCTTAATACATCAATGTGGTAATAATTTAATACAGGCTTGTATTTCATAAATGGTGAGTACTCGGTTATACAGTCAGTTAACTGTAGTCTAAGTTAAAACAGCACATGCTAAAGGTGTGCATTTACAGTTAGTGAACTAAAAGGTAACATATTTCATAACAGGCAAGCACAAGGTATTCCAACGATAAACATACTTTAGTGTTACAACGGTTATCTCCCCAAGGTGGCATTTATAGCACTTCTACCCGAAATCCGAATTACACCTCCACTACATTTACAAGGAAATATCCATCTAAAAATATGCTATATTATAGGTGTGAAATGTAAAAATAAAATACATCAAGAGACATCAAATAACAAGATTGTGGTGTAATATTAACTTTCAAATTATCATATATAATACAATAAGTATTCATTGTTATGTCCACAATTTTTATGGTGGTGCCACGAATGCTTGATGCACTTGCCTAAATTGCACAAGTGCATAAGCACGAGTCTTATTTCCAAGTATCGAAGTATTCCAAGTATCAAGCATGAGTGATAAACTAAAAAAAAATTTACTTATTAAAAACATATCACAAATTTTCAAATTGTGAAGTAAAAGGTAGGGGAGACTGTTGTACCTTGGATCATTTTTTACGAGATCTGAAGGAAAGGACCTCTTTAAATATTTTAAATAATTTGAATTTTTACCAAGTATTGGTCATCCATTTGACCAGCTGATAGCACATCTTAAACTGTGTTTGACGAAAAATTAGGTTTTTATTTTAACCTTTTATTTTGATCCAAGGTACATGACCATAATGTACCTTGGATCGTTAGCTAATGAACCTTGGATCACTAACCTCATGTATCTAGGATAAATAAATTATACACTATTTTTAAATAAATAACACCAAGAAAAGCTTATTTATTGTTATAATAGAAATAATATTAAAAATAACAAAAACAGAAATTTATTATTTCACATTGTAATTAGAAAAGTTCACATAAAACAATAGCTGCCCTGTTACTCTTGCTGATCCTGTTACGCTTACTGGCTTAGGAAGTTTAACGATTATGTCTTCTTCTGCAACATCAAAGATTTCTTCTGATTCAATAGCAAATTTGCTGCTTTGTCCAATTCTTTTATAAAACTGAATTTGATATTCGAATCCATTAAGGCCTTTGGAATTTATTTTTCCTACGTAATGCTCTGCTAATCCCTCTTTCTTTGAAAATTTGACCAACACGTATTCCCCTACTTCAAAAATAGTTCTTTCAAATTTCATTTCTTCCTGCGACTCAGATATTTCACAGTTGATTATCTCCGATACGTCATTTTCATCATCTTCATCTTTCAAAAAGTCCGTTATGTCATCACTCTCAGATTCACTCTCAAATAAATTTCTAACAGCCTTTTTTTCTTTATTTCTGCATTTTTTTCAGCATTTGACAATCTACATTGCTTTTTGTTAAGGTTTTTATTAGCTTTAGCTTGTCTGATTTCTTCTTTTTCCGGCGTATCTGTAGCAATTCGAGTTCTACCCGGCTTTCTTCCCTTTTTGATAGCCTTTCGAGGCACAGCTTTAGGAAACGGTTGTATTTGTTCTGGACTGACGATAATATCGGATGCAGCTACCGAAGTGGAAGGGGTCATATCAAGTTGTATTTCGTTAATTGAAGTTGTTTCACCTGCCCCGACAGCAACTGTCTCATTATTGTCCACTGGAGCCGGACGATCGGTAAGGTACGATGCTAAAAAATCATCATCACTAAAAACTGTTCGGTCCAATGGAAAAATTCCAGCCTTTTTAAAGCCACTAACGATATTACTTGTAGTGAATGCTCAAGGAAAGGCATGTCCAATAGCTTCAGCCACGCAGTAAATGTCAAAATGTTTCCCAGGATTATTAATAAGCCAGGAATCAACTGCGTGGTCTAAAAATTTTAGATAAAGCTCTTCGGTTGACCAGCCAGATGGGTTGGCACCGCCAATGGTACCTGGTGGTGCCCACTTAAGGATGAAATCCTTGAAATTTACTCGCGGGAAAATAAGCATTGGAGGGATGTGATTGCCGATAGCATTATACAGCCATTCATAGTTATCAAATGGCCGTGTTCTCCAGAAGTCATAGCACCTGTTTGTTTAATGGCTTTAGGTGCGACGATCTTTGAACGATTTTGTACAGTCGTTAAACTTGTTTCATCCTGATTCCATATTCTTTCCGTCGGAAATGGACCCAAACGCCTATGAGCATCTTCTAAATTATCAAAAAACGAGGAAACATTGGCTTTATTTGAAGCTGGTTGCTCGCGAAAGACTGTTTTTTTCTGGTTTTCTAATTGCTATAAGGTGTTATAATGTCTCCACAAAAACAACCGCATCCATTCCTCTCCAGCAATTTTTTCTTCATCCCATTGCTTGGGGTACTTTTTTTTTATTCGCTACGGTAAATTTATAAGCTAATTGACGAACTCCTTTTTTCGATAGGCCGTACTGCATTTTAGCAATAGTTTATAGGTAAGTAACTAATTTGTCTTTTTCTTCATGACTAAACACCTTGTTTGTGTCATACTTTACATTATAAGTATAATTTTTATCATCAGACGCTTTGAAAGAATTTAGATGCCGCACAGGAAATTTTGCATGCTAAATTTTACAAGCCTCGCGTATGGAGATTCACTTTTCTGGAGAGCTTGAGACGGCTTGAATTGCTTTTTTCATTGCCTTGGGATCAATAGGAGCCCTTTTTTTCCAGATTTACTTCTTGGCATTGTACCCTGGAACAAAATGCCAAGCAAATTTAACGTCATGTACCTATGATCAGCGATCCATGGTACATGATGTAATTTTGATCCAAGGTACATTAGGGTGTATAAAGACAAACAAAAATTCGTAACAATTATAGGATATGTTTAAATCTAAGTTTAAGCATGTCTCTGTACTCTCCGATTATTACTGTATACACTGGTTTCACTGAACAACTGTTTCTTTTTCACTGACTCTCTTAAAAAAAATTTATTTCAAATTGAAAAATCGTTACTTTTGCGACTAAAATCACGAATCTGTATTTTACATCGACAACGTGCTTTTCAACCATACTTCTCTAGATGTACACTGTAATATAGAATGCAAACTATCTACTAAACCGGCTGTTAGTTCCTAGATAGCAGCACAAGGACTAAAATGATTAAGTGATCCAAGGTACACTATGATCAAGGTACAACAGTCTCCCCTACCCTTAATTTAACTAATCTTACAATTAATTTTCTGTGTAATACCTGAAAAATATAATAAACTAAAGATCTTCATTTGTTAAAAATTGTCACTGGAAGGACTAGTCCAATATTCGCTGCAATTTGGTAATAGTACAATATGCCACATAATTCAATTTGGTTGGCTGTGCAACAGAAAATCTGACACATTTATTGGCCAAAATTTGACGTATGTAATTGATATTAATTTATATTAGATGAAATAAGCACTCTTACCATGGGTATTGTAATACAAATCATATACTAATTTCAATTATTTAGTTCCAACTATAAAAGAGCCTTCTATGTTCAAATCAAGTTATATTAATTTTATAATTAATTTACCCTTTTGTTGAGATCATATTAGTAGTATTTACTGAAAGAAAATACACTTAGTGAATACATAACATTACTTTTTTATTCTATTCTATCTTATAAGACCAAAAAAATAACATTCATTCTTTTTCGAAACATCTAATCAACAACCCCGTCAATTATTTTCTAAAACCTACCTCCAAGCACACCTTATTTTTACTATCAAAATATACAGCACCCACCGATATTTATTAGATGGTTTCAATTCAACCCGCCTTCTATTTATAAAATAAAATATATAAATCTGCATCAGTTATGGAACATCATATTTAACTTATTAAATACCCAATATGTCAAATGCCACCGTATAATAAATTTTCCTTACAATAACGTACTAATATACTGAATATCCTTGAATACACTTAAGTATCCTTATATTATTAGTTAAATATTTGTAAATGTTGTGTACAAGTATTTCTAAATAAGTACAAATTATAGGGAGTGAACCACCCTTAATTTTAAATATTCAAGGTGCAGAAATGCTACAGCAACTTAACTTATTATATGTATGTTGAGATGTTTGTTTCCTCTTTTTTGTATTAAAAAATGAAACTTCGGTTTTGTCTGGCATATTTTGTAGCTCAAAATTTGAAGTTGTTGCTAATTTATGAGTTGAATTAATATTTTTTAATCTGCTAGTAGTCTTGCCTGAAACTGAACATTGTACAATAATTATTTTTAAACATAAAAACAATATCCTTGGTAATTTTGACAAGTCTCAACTGGTTTATAACGAGTATATTTCATTAAATAATGCAGACTCTTGTCCAAACATTTTACCTTCTGACCTTTGAGGTATTCATATTTAATTATTAGATGCATACTTTCTAAATACATGTTTGTATTTATTAATAGCTCCTTGCGATAGCAGTATGCCCATGAAAGATTATTGCATCCATAATTTTTAACGAAATTCCGACAACCAGATGGAAGAGTATTTAGAAGATTAGATCAAAATATGCAGCAATATGGAGCATCAAGAAAACCGGCTCGTATAGCAAATGTACAAGATGAAGGTGAGGAATTTACACTGGCTTGTGTGGCAGTTGATCCGAAGGTATCAACTCGGCAAATAGAATCGCAAGTTAATGTAAAAAAAGTACCGCCTCAAGAATTTTAAAAAAACATAAGTTTTTTCCTTACAAACTGCACATAGTCCAAACTTTGCAGCGGAATGATTATCTACGTAGAAGAACATTTTGTATGTGGTTAATCAACAAAACGGCAGATAATGATGGTTTTCTTAATCGCATTCTGTGGACCGACGAATCATATTTCAGTAACTGTGGCATGTTTAATCGCAGAAATGAACACCATTATGCCCAAGTAAATCCACATGTAATTGTACCACGGCGAAGCTAGATCCGTTTTGGATTCAGTGTTTTTTGTGGCATATTGGGCAATCGGCTAATAGGCCCTATAATTTTTAATGGCACATTAACTGGGGCGCATTACCTGGACTTGTGCAAACAGCATTAGAAGAGGAATAAGACGAATTACCATTGGCAGAAAATATGGGAATATGGTATCAACAAGATGGAGCACCTGCCCATTATTCGAGAAATGTGGTAAACTATTTAAATAACCGTTTCAACAGCCAAGTAATAGCTACCAACACGCCTGCTAGATGGCCTCCCAGGTCAGCAGATATAACACCTTTAGACAGATTGTTTCGGTTTTGTTTTTCCAGTTGACTAATAATAATTACTTTTGAAAAAATATGTGATCATTTATAAACTTTAAACGCTTGTATCTGGGTAACTATTGCGAATCAGACCTATGTTTATGGGACTTTTTACTTAAATTAACCCAAGGAACATACCATTTCAGTTTGAATAGTTCCTCACCGGACACCTGTATATATATATATATATATATATATATATATATATATATATATATATATATATATATATATATATATATATATATATATATATATATATATATATAGTGTGTGTGTTATATATATATATATATATATATATATATATATATATACTGATCAATAATTTCAACCGAATTTCAAGTTATGAAGCAAAATCTTAATATAATTTACAGGGAAGTTTGTTAAAGGAAAATCCTAATTACTTTAAGACCAATATTTCGTTTCTAATTGAAACTTTATCAAGGCGTTAAAATTGCAGGTTTAAGGCTTAAATATCTTATGATGATACAATTTTCACTTCTTTCCCCTCTTCTTCTCTTCCCAAAATGTCTTCAACCTTTGACTGTGTTCTTGTTTACTTTGTTCTGTCCGCAATGTTCCTATCTTCTTCCTTTCCCTTACTAAAAATTTAGCAATTTTTCCCTATCTTCTATCATTTGTTTGCTAATGTCCAAATTGCTTTAAGTCGTCCTCTATTTCATAATACCAATTTGTTTTCCTACTTGAAATGTTTACTACATCAAAAAATTTCTTTGTAAGTCGCGTATTGTTCATTCTCTGTATATGTCCGTAGAAAGTTAGTCTGCGTCTTCTAATGGTATCTGTGAGTCTGTCGGTGTGTTCGTGTAATTCTTTGTTAGGTCTTTTCATCCATATTCCATCCCTGTATATTGCTCCAAATACTTTTCTGAGAATTTCACGTTCAATTTTTTGTTGTTTCAACGATGCCAGATGCTGTAATTGTGGTCGTTTCTGACGCATACAATGCTTCTGGTAATGCAACTGTTTTGTACCGTCTAAGTTTGGCCTGTCTTGATTTGATTTTCTTATTATAAGTCAGTTTGAACGTTTTCTGTAGTTTTTCTGTCCGTTCTATGTTAGACATCTGGTTTGATCCTCCTACTTTTATATATTCCCCTAAATATTTAAATTTTTCAACTCTCTGTATGGATCCATATATCGTATGCATGTTTTGTATATTGTTAGTATGTCCTTCCATGTATTGGGTCTTCTCATAAGATATTTGTAAACCTATTTTAGAAGCTATTTCATGTAAGCGTTCCAGTGCCTTTGCTGCTTCCTGTGTGTTATTGCTGAGTATGGCTACCTCATCAGCAAATGCCAGACATATTATAACTGTTCTTCCTAGTTGCATTCCTTTAACTTGTTCCTCCCACTGTTTAACAATTTTGTCTAAGACCACATTAAACAATGTGAGAGGTCATCTCCTTGTCTAACACCTGTGCTTATCTGAAAGAGTTCTGAACTTTCACCCATGAACTTGACTTTAGATGTGGTGTACGTGAGTGTTTGTTGTATAAGTGCCTTTGTTTTTTGTCAATGCCGTATTCTTCTAGTACCGGAAAGAGCGTTTGTCTATCAATACTGCTATATGCTTTTTGAAATCTACAAAGATAACTACAGTGTTCTTTGTCTGCCTGGCTTTCAATAATGTTCTCAATAGTAGTCTGTTCAACAACACTTTCGAGATACTTATTTTGTATGTGACTGGTGCTAGTGAAATACCTCCATAATTATATATATATATATATATATATATATATATATATATATATATATATATATATATATATATATATATATATATAGAACTGTAAGCGTATTGTTTAATTATCGGTGTAACATTACATGTGATCTCAAAACGCTGTCATTAGTTGCGGTTCACATAAATTATTCTAGTGTATGCCAGATTCAAATGGTAGTCTTGGTTTAAATCACACCACGGATGATAACCTGGAAACTCAATTATCTGCTGCTGAAGCTCTTATTTTGCAACAAGAAGTATGTGATGATAAAGCCTCCCAGACAAATGGTTTTAAGTTTTAAGTTGTTGAATAAACTAGAAGAGTGCTGTAAGCTATTTCTTTTAGAAGACAAGTAGGATTATTTTAACTACGGTTAAAATCAAGTTAAATATTTCATTTTCGTGTATTAGTGTTCTTTTTGGGTTAACAACAACTACATGTGCTAACTATTTTTATGGAATGGCGCAGCTTATTTCTCAGGTTTTGAAAAAGCAATTGTATGGCCACCTAAGTCTGAAATAATGGGTAATATGCCCTTATGTTTTACCAAATATAAAAATACTTGCATTGTATTAGATTGCACCGAGGTACATATTGAGAAAAGTAGATGTTTAAAGTGTAGAATAACTACATATTCTCACTACAAGGACACAAATACAATAAAAGTTTTAATAGGAATATATCCTGTTGGTTTAATTACTTTTTGTAGTTATATATTTGGAGGCGGAGCATGTGATAAGGCGATATTGATTCAATCGGTTGTTTTAAATTTGTTGGAACCATATGTAGATGCGATGATGGTAGATAAAGTGTTTAGGATTGATGCAGAAATATAAAGCTGATTCGTCCTCCTTTCTGAATGAAAAATAAATAATTTTCAATAGCAAATGGGTGCCAAACTGCTGACATTGAACGTGCCCGTCAAAGACTAAAAACATTTGAAATGAAGGAAACAGTTCTATGGAGAATGGTACCTTATATGGACAATGAGTTTAAGATTTTGTGTGGATTAACTAATTTAGGCAAACCTATTTTAGCAGAAGATAAATGTTTGTGAATCATTTCTAAATATATAAATACATCTTTAATTTTAAAATTTATTTAGTTTCCTATTTGCATTACAACTTATGCTTGTGCCATAATCTAATGTTGTATTGTTTTCAAGAATATTATATTGTAGTTTTTGTAATTATAATATACAAATTTTAGAATATGTTTTATTTTAAATAGTTGCCTAAAAAAATAATGTGTAATTCTTTAGAATGATTCCTGCAGGAGATTATTAGTTCTGGTGAAATTATAACAAATATAGTGAAAATAACATTTAATTATGTATTAAATTTAAAATAACTATAATACTATACATTATATTTACAAGTAGGTAGGTACGTCCTGTATTAACAATTCCTATTAAACTGAATAAAACAAGGGTCTAATTATTATTTACAGAAACATTTGTCCTAACAAGAGGTAAAAAATGTTGAAAATACACTTCTCGGATGATACTTAGCATATTAGTTACAAAGTCAACATCATATTTTACATTGATAACGAAACAGTTATTTCCACATTCAGAGTACAGCACAAAATCACATGTTGCTAAGCCAGTTAAAAATAAACCCAACTGTACTTGACCAAAATATTTGTGACAGCGTTTAAGAAACATTTTCCCCATTTACTTCACAAAAATTGGTATTTTTTATTAAATACAAACCCTGCATAGTTTTCCTCGCTTTAATACATTTAATTTCTACGAGTTTCTTATTTTCAAAATCAATGCTGTCAGGACTAAAACCTAGCCATGGAATCAATGCATTATAACTAAACCTACATTTTTTACAATACAATTGCGTTTTGTGACATATATTTTTAAAGCAATTGGTTCATGTGCTTTACCATATCTAGTACATACACAACACTTTGTGTATGATGTAGTATCCATATTCCCTGTAAATGTCGGATTAACCATATCATTAATTTTTTTGAACCAATTTTGTTTAACAGTTTTTGACTTCATATAAGTGTATAATGAATAACACACAGAGCCAGTAATTCTAACTTTTCTATGATTTTTCCATAAATCACTATTTTGGTTTAAAGTTTTCAAACAGATGTCTACAGCTTCTCCAACAGTGACATTTATGTAGTTTTCATAAAACAATTTAGCAGACAAACAGCACTCTTGAAGAAATTGTTCGTCCAATGCCTTAGATTCAAGTTTTAGAGTATTTTCTGATAACATGTCAGTTAATTAAGCTTGTAGATCTTGTAAATGGTCAAATATATTGTTTCCCTGTATTGTATTCTGATACAGCTTGTGTGTTCAGTTCAGATTCATTGAAATGTAGTTTCTTATGCAGTGCTAGATTGCAGTCAGGGCTTCCTATAAGACAAATAACTACATTTTAACACATAACTTTTCAATGGTAAGAAAACTTTCCATACATAACTTACATAAGTATCCCCAATTAATTAGCACTGATACAAACCTTCCAAAAGTAATTGCAGCACTTTTTTTTTATTCTTCAGTCTGTTTACAAGTTATTTTAACTTTCTCATTTACATGACTGGAGCTGGTTACAGGTGCTGAATTATGGGTGGTTTTGATTCCGCCCTTTATCTTACCCCACTGCTGCATTAAATCTCTGCAGGATAAATCCTCTAATGCACTTGTTGGAACCCTATACATTAAATAATGTGTACACTTACCTATTCAAATACACCGCAGACTGCTTGCACATGCCAGTTCCTGCTTTGCATGTACATGATGTTAGTATCTACTTTTTGTAAATTATGTTTTAAAATATGCACATTAATTTCATGCGACGTTCCAAATAAATTGCTGGTTTGCAAACACAATGCCACAACTAAAGTTTCATTAAAATTATTTTTAATAACCCCACATTCTACAATGTGTTTCCTTTTTAAAATTTCGGAATCTTCAATAAATGGCTGTTTAAAATCTCCACTAACTCCATTACATCAACCCACTCAAGGCACGGTTCAAACATAGCAAGTGTCCAACACAAACAACTACACACCATTCAAAGAATCATTCATTTTCATTTTAATCGGTAGGACTACGGTATACCGGGCAGATGCCCTATACCTTTATCGGACCTTGCTTTATTCAGGGCATAGTATATACATGTCATTTCATTCCTACCTAACTTAAACTAACTTAAGATATGTAACAATAAATAGGCATTTAACTACATGGTATACATATTTCATTTAACTCAACACAGCAAGATCTTCGGCCTCTTCTCGTCGTTGGCGTCTCCTGGTTGGCTGCGGCGGTTTTAATGAAGTCCATTAGGATGGCCATCTTGAGGTCCTTGTGGGGACGGTCGTTCCTGACGTACCAAGGAGCGTCGGTGATGATCCGGAGACACTTGTCCTGAATGGTCCGAAGGCGCTTGATGTACGAGGGAGCGCCGTATGCCCATGCTTCGCGTCGTTAGGATGCTGTTCCGCCCCATGAGTGGATACATCTTCTTGACGATGCCGTAGGCCTTGGCTCTTCTGTCTGCGACGTGCTGGTTCCATCAGAGCTTCCCGTCCATGAGGAGTCCCAGGTACTTCACGGAATCCCTCCATGGGATGTCCTGGCCGACAAAGAATCAAACACTACCTACTTTTTTTAATGTTTACCGCCGTTTAGACGGCCATGACACAAATATACAACGCCATCTAGATTTGCTTGGAAATGCGAATTTCGAGCGCACGTGTTTTAAAGACCTTTTATACACTTATACTTTAATATACTATTTTTAGAACATGTATGTATTTAGCGATGGACTGCTTTGTTACGTAGTCTAGAAAGTCAAATAAAATACTTATCTTTTTTGGGATTTTTTAATGGTGTACTTTAAATTATACAATCTAAACGTTTCGATAACACTTACAGTTATCTTCGTCAGTAGTAATGTTTGTTAAAATTGTTAAAGATGTAGTAAACAATTTTGTCAAATTTGAAAAATTCAAACATAAACATAAGCCTGCTATTAATATAACAGTTTGAGAAACGTATAAGCCAACTATAAAATTGTAGTAAAGAATAACTAGGTCATTAAAATTAAATATTGTTAAACTGCCTCAAAGATGACAAACCAGAACACTCTCTACGACGAAAGCTAACAATGAAATTTGCCAGCCAAAAAACACATTTAACAAAATTTAATCGAGTTATGATGTAAGTGTAAAGTTGTGAAAAACTTCAATTTTAAAATGATAGAAGCATTCACAAATCCAAACATTACATCAAAAATAACCCAGTTAAATCTAACAAAGAGATATCTTTATCAATAATTGGAAGTGTTATTAACAATGAAAAGCACAATGCAGAACGTTCTTTGTAATTTTTAATTTCAATTTAATTTCAACTACTTATGTTAAATTATAGTGCTGTGGAAATTTAACATATAATTGGTAAAGCATTTGCTTCAAGGTCTAGGAAAAACACAGCAAAAAACTTAGACATACCAAAAGTTGAAAATAAATTAAAATCAAGGCGTATCATTATGCTCTTTTTTAATTATAAGATGCCAAAACCTATTTAAACGGAGATTTTCTTCTTGTCTATTAAAATTATTCGGGTGTTTACATATTTCAATAGCTTCACGTTGCAAACGAACATAATAATGGGTTTGTCTTGACAATATTTTCATATTGTCAAATTGAATGTCATGATTTAGATTATTCAGGGCATGGTCAGCCACAGCAGACCTCTCTGGTTGACCCAATCTACAAAATCTCATATGTTCTTTGCGTCTTGTATCAAAGCTACGTTTTGTGGTCCCGATGTATACTTTTCCACATGAACAAGATAACTTATACACTCCGGAAGATGATAAAGGGTTTGACACATCTTTAGGTGATCTTAAATGTTCTTTAATTTTTCTTGTAGGTTTAAAATAGTCCTAATGCCATATTTGATTAGGATTTTTCAATTCTATTTGTAACATTAGCTATAAAAGGAAGAAAAGCAGTACCAACATTAAGAACTGGTTTTCTTTAAGGTTACGCCTAGAAGGTGTAATAACATTATTAATATCTGTAAGTGAATATCCATTATCTTGTAAGGATTTTCTTAAATATTTATATTCATCATTCAAAAATTCAGGGTCACAAATTCGTTTTGCTCGATCTACTAAAGATTTAATTACACTAATTTTTGACGTGGATGGTGGTTGGATAATTTATGAAGGTATCTATCAGTGTGTGTCGGCTTTCTGTAAACCTTAAAAGATAGTGAATTATTATTTTAGATATTAATATGTCAAGAAATGGTAAACTTCCATTAGTTTCTTTTTCCATGGTAAACTGAATACTAGGATGTATACCATTTATAAAACCAAAAACTCATGCAGTGCTTCTTCTCCATGTCTCCAAATAACAAATGTGTCATCTACATATCTATACCAAACTGAAGGTTTTTTAGGTGTATTTTGTAACGTTAATGTTTCAAATTTTTCCATATAAAAATTAGCTATAACAGGACTAAGGGGACTACCCATTGCTACACCTTCAATCTGTTCATAAAATTTACTATTCCACTGAAAATAAGTTGTAGTAAGACAGTGCTGAAAAGAATGGTTATGTCCTTTGGAAAAAGATGATCTATGTATTCAATAGTTTCTTTTAGAGGTACTTTTGTAAAAGTGAAATAACATCAAAACTAACCATTATATCACCCTCTTCAATTTTGAAACTATGCATTTTTTCAACAAAGTCGGCAGAATTTTTAATGTAATGGGGTGTTTTTCCTATATGAGGTTGTAATAACAATGTAAGATGTTTTGCAAAGTGATATGTAGGAGAACCAATTGCACTAACAATAGGCCTTAAAGGAATATTAGGTTTATGAATTTTTGGTAAACCATATAGTTTTGGTGAAATAGCTTCAGAGTTAGATAGTTTCTTCTTTATTTCTTCAGGAATAGATGATAATTTAATCAGCTCTTTAGTTTTTAAAAGAAACTTTTTTGTTGGATCTTTTGGTATTTCACGATAAGTTTCTGGTCCCAACAATTGCTCTATCTTAGTGTTATAATCTTACATTGTTATTACAACCTCATATAGGAAAAACACCCCATTACATTAAAAATTCTGCCGACTTTGTTGAAAAAATGCATAGTTTCAAAATTGAAGAGGGTGATATAATGGTTAGTTTTGATGTTATTTCACTTTTTACAAAAGTACCTCTAAAAGAAACTATTGAATACATAGATCATCTTTTTCCAAAGGACATAACCATTCTTTTTCAGCACTGTCTTACTACAACTTATTTTCAGTGGAATAGTAAATTTTATGAACAGATTGAAGGTGTAGCAATGGGTAGTCCCCTTAGTCCGGTTATAGCTAATTTTTATATGGAAAAATTTGAAACATTAACGTTACAAAATACACCTAAAAAACCTTCAGTTTGGTATAGATATGTAGATGACACATTTGTTATTTGGAGACATGGAGAAGAAGCACTGCATGAGTTTTTGGTTTTAATAAATGGTATACATCCTAGTATTCAGTTTACCATGGAAAAGAAACTAATGGAAGTTTACCATTTCTTGACATATTAATATCTAAAAATAATAATTCACTATCTTTTAAGGTTTACAGAAAGCCGACACACACTGATAGATACCTTCATAAATTATCCAACCACCATCCACGTCAAAAAATTAGTGTAATTAAATCTTTAGTAGATCGAGCAAAACGAATTTGTGACCCTGAATTTTGAATGATGAATATAAATATTTAAGAAAATCCTTACAAGATAATGGATATTCACTTACAGATATTAATAATGTTATTACACCTTCTAGGCGTAACCTTAAAGAAAAACCAGTTCTTAATGTTGGTACTGCTTTTCTTCCTTTTATAGCTAATGTTACAAATAGAATTGAAAAATCCTAATCAAATATGGCATTAGGACTATTTTTAAACCTACAAGAAAAATTAAAGAACATTTAAGATCACCTAAAGATGTGTCAAACCCTTTATCATCTTCCGGAGTGTATAAGTTATCTTGTTCATGTGGAAAAGTATACATCGGGACCACAAAACGTAGCTTTGATACAAGACGCAAAGAACATATGAGATTTTGTAGATTGGGTCAACCAGAGAGGTACTGCTTGGCTGACCATGCCCTGAATAATCTAAATCATGACATTCAATTTGACAATATGAAAATATTGTCAAGACAAACCCATTATTATGTTCGTTTGCAACGTGAAGCTATTGAAATATGTAAACACCGAATAATTTTAATAGACAAGAAGAAAATCTCCGTTTAAATAGGTTTTGGCATCTTATAATTAAAAGAGCATAATGATACGCCTTGATTTTAATTTATTTTCAACTTTTGGTATGTCTAAGTTTTTGCTGTGTTTTTCCTAGACCTTGAAGCAAATGCTTTACCAATTATATGTTAAATTTCCACAGCACTATAATTTAACATAAGTAGTTGAAATTAAATTGAAATTAAAAATTACAAAGAACGTTCTGCATTGTGCTTTTCATTGTTAATAACACTTCCAATTATTGATAAAGATATCTCTTTGTTAGATTTAACTGGGTTATTTTTGATGTAATGTTTGGATTTGTGAATGCTTCTATCATTTTAAAATTGAAGTTTTTCACAACTTTACACTTACATCATAACTCGATTAAATTTTGTTAAATGTGTTTTTTGGCTGGCAAATTTCATTGTTAGCTTTCGTCGTAGAGAGTGTTCTGGTTTGTCATCTTTGAGGCAGTTTAACAATATTTAATTTTAATGACCTAGTTATTCTTTACTACAATTTTATAGTTGGCTTATACGTTTCTCAAACTGTTATATTAATAGCAGGCTTATGTTTATGTTTGAATTTTTCAAATTTGACAAAATTGTTTACTACATCTTTAACAATTTTAACAAACATTACTACTGACGAAGATAACTGTAAGTGTTATCGAAACGTTTAGATTGTATAATTTAAAGTACACCATTAAAAAATCCCAAAAAAGATAAGTATTTTATTATGAGTGTTAATGGTGAAAGTTTACATTTTCATAGAAAGTCAAATGTTTTACCACTTTCATCGAACGCAGCCTAATATAAAAATCTAGTTTTTCCTTTTATATTGGCACCTCTTGCAACGTTCTCATAAATGTTGGCAATCATGATTAGTTTAGTTTACATTTTTGTATGTAGCGTTTGATATAATATTTTTGCATAGTTTATCCACAATATTTAAATGCTAAACAAAACCGAAATTATAATTATAGAAACATAATTCATTCATACACAGAATTAGGTGTTCGAATAATTGATTACGAGTTATAATATCACCTAAAAATGATAGCTTTTGGCCCCAAGAAAGATGGAAGTCCTAATGTAAAATACTTTGAATCTCCAGAAACTTTAGCTTCATTGGAAGTAACACGACAGTGGTTACAAAAATCGGCGAAAAAGGTAAAGTCCTTCTGATTAATTATCGCAAAAGTTTTCAGAATTGAAATTAGAAAAAAAATATGCTTAAAACCTTAACATACAGGCGGTGAAGGCTTTCTGATTGGTTTACAGCATTTAAGTATTTATAATGCTTGTTTCCTTTCATTATTATAGTATGTACAATCGGATCCACCGACAAATAAAAGCCTTGCAGCTCTTGTGGTGCAACTATTACAATTCCAAGAAGATAATTTAGGCAAAAATGTTCAGAAACCGACAATGACAAGGATACCTGTAAGTTTTTCAGTTTTTGTATAAATGTTAACCCCTATAACTAGGTTTGTATTAATCCTATACTAATAATTACTAATATTCCTTTTTTTTAACTAACGTTAATAAATTACATAATGAACAGATTTAGCACATCTTATAATTTGTTACGTAGATGAAATTTTTTATGGATTTTAAACCGAGCGGTGCACTATGCCACATCTTGGCAACTGCATATCGTTTTAAAAGTGAACAGGGTTGGAGAAAATTTGATTTCCAAATTGGAAAGGTATGATTATAGTTCGCTTTTACAGTTAACTAAATAAATATTTGCAGAGTCCTGCAAGGCTTGATCGTTTATTTGAAATGTTTCAAGCAATCGAAAAGGTGCTCGTCCAAAATAAATTCTACATTCTTCCAGTGATTTATATGAAATCAGAAGTCGATAAAAGTGTAGCATTGAAGTTAAAGGATATTGTGAGGAGGCGTGGCGGGCAAACAGTAGATGTCGAAGAGATGGCAACACATATTCTATTCCCACACTGTGATCCATTGGAGGAAGAATACGCACGACCAGGTCTGAGAAGGGAGAAAATGATCATGATGCATTGGTACTATTTTCCTGATTCTTACGATACTTGGGTAGGGATGGAAGGAGCATTGGAAGGACTGTCTGCCGATTCGCCATCACCCCATTCCGGTCCGTGGCGTGTTTCTTCTACGTGGCTACTAGATTCTGACCAATACAACGAATGGATGACCGAGGAGGACTACGAAGTGGATGAAGTCGGACAGAAGAAGATTCATCGAATGAGAATGTCGGTTGAAGATCTTATGAACCCTTCCTCCGACCTTGATCGAAATAGGTAAGATATAATGTATGGTATCTTCGGTTTGTACAGGGCACCCGCATAAAAGATTTTATTTCTAATTAATATGTTCTTGATACACTCTATGTACAGGGTGGTCAATAATCACTAACACATTAAAGCATGACAAATTAAGGCAATAAAAAAGTTGTTTCAAATCTGCAAATTCAGATACTGAATTTTTTTCATTAAAATGTCTCTTGATAGGGTTGCCCATTAAAAGGCTCACTTGATATTTTATACTTTAGCATAATCAAAGTGGTGCGACACGATACAAATGTGATTAATTCTAAAGACAAAATAATTTTAACTGCACACATTTTGGTATTTGAAACAACTTTTTTATCCACATTTTTTTATTGCTCTTAGCTTTAAAATCGATAGTATTTTTTAATCGGGTACAGTATGATTATGCCAATGTATAAATGATAACATACAAAAAATTTGATGTGTCTTATAGGACACAGCAACCCAATTGTGAGATCTAATAATTTTAAAGTGTATTTTTTTTTAACAAGATATTTACATTTATATTCAGTTTTAAGTGAACTGTTTACATCAAAACCATAAGAACTGTAACTTTTTCAAAGACTCTGCCATTTTGGTGAATATAAGGGCACATTTTAAAATCTGAAACAATTTTTCTAAATTTATATTGCTCGAAATTAACTAATTTTTGGCCACCCTTGATATCGTCCTATTATTTAATTATACCCAAGCACAAACGATTTAGTTTGTTGTATTTTATAGATTAAACCAGAGTGGGCAAACTAATTTGGGAAGAACAATAAGACTATCTACTTGATTTTATTTCTCCTGGAGCCGATTAGATTTTGGTAGAAATCCAGCGACGGTGATACTACAAAAGCTAGCCGAATTCACGACAAAAGCTTCTTGTAGCAAATATAGATTGCTGAGTAGTTCTTCAGGAGAAATAACACTTACTACACTTTGTATATATTGCACTTACGAATCTTGACGATTTACAGCATTTTAATTCACTGTAACACTTTTATGGTCGTTATTAATAATTGTTTACAGATAACTTGCAGCACTTGCTTGTGCTATACGGCAAGTGCATCATTTTACGACGACAAAAATACAATATTGAATTTTTTACACGATTTGACTTAGAAATAGTCAATACAAGACTATATTGAAACTGACTAATTGATAAATCGTGTAAAAGGAAACCTGGCATAATTAAAGATACTAAAAGGAAGTTACCATTATTTTGTTTATCATTCTTTTCCTATAGGTGCGAAGAACATTATTTATTACAGTAATACGAGCCCCGTCCCATCTCAATTGGCCTACCAATAATTTTTCTTTTTAAATGAAATTATGATAATTCACGGTAAATTTAATTTAAGTATTTATTTTTATTATCATTTGTAACAACATTTTAAACAATTTAAAACATTTTATTACAACATTTAACTTTAAATTATTTTTTAATTGTTAAAAACAAGGAAAACATACAAAATCCAAAAACCTTTACCACTGTGTGACGTTGCCTTTATTTGTAATTACGGCTTGAATTCTTTTGGGCATCGTACTTATTAAGTTTTGACACTCATCTTGAGTGAAAGTATCCCAAATATTTTGAAGTTTGTATTTTAATTCGACTACGTTTCTAGCTGGTTGTATTCGTAATCATTTTTTCATTGTGTGCCAAAGGGTTTCTATTGGTGACAAGTCGGGACTGTTTGCCACCCACTCCAAAAGTGTTACATTATGATCAGAAAGTCATTTTAAAGATTTTCTTGATGTGTGGCAGGCCGCCCCGTGTTGTTGGAACACAAAATTATTATTATTCTGCAATAAATCTGTCATTGTTGGAAGTAACGATTTTCTTAAAATCTCTAAAAATTTATTGGTGTTTACAGTTCCATCAATGAAGTGAAGTTTTCCAACACCTCTAGCAGACATTGAACCCCATACCATAACTGAAGCAGGAAATTTTACTTTCTTTTTTAAACAATCTGAATTGAAAGCTTCATTTTTCCGACGAATAACTCTGTTCGATTGTCCCCAACACAAACTTCAAACGAGACTCATCACTCCAATGGACACTATTCCATTCATCACTCTCAATTAATGTGACTTTTAGCCCATTAACGTTTCTTGTTTTAATGTTAAGATGGCTTGCTAAAGAAAATTAGTAAAATTACAAAAAATTTTTTTGGAAAAAGTTGCAATAAAATTACCTTGTAAGTTTTAAAACTTAACTTAAGTGCTTCTCTATGGCACGTGGATCTTGAAACACTTCGCCCCACAGCATCGCTCCCAAGAACAGATAATTCACCATAGTTCGAACGCCTGTTTTTTCTAATAATCTTCTTCAATGCCCGTCTATCAGCATCTGATATTTTGGATTTCGACGCATATCGAGGTTTTGTAGCTATTGTACCCGTTGCTTTATAAACTCGAATGATATTTCAGACAGTAAACTTTGATAAATTAACTAGTTCGCCAATTTCCGCGTTTGATTTTGCCTTTTTTAATAAATTGATAATAATTGAGCGAATTTTTTCATCAACAACCTTTCCACGCGTCATTTTTACTAATAGTAAAAAAAAACAAACTTTCTTTTGTTGGACAAAGGCAAAGCCTACTTGATTATTTCAGATATTCAAAGATTCTTAGAAAATAATAAAATCGAGAAAAGCAAATAACTTTTTTTTTGTATAAAAATATGTTTTTAACAATTAAAAAATAATTTAAAGTAAAATGTTTTAAATTGTTTAAAATGTTACAAATGATAATAAAAATAAATACTTGAATTAAATTTACCGTGAATTAGCATAATTTTATTTAAAAAGAAAAAATATTAAAATATTGGTGGGCCAATTGAGATGGGACGGGGCTCGTATACTTATTACACATTCTTATATTATAGTATATATTTAATATCGGTACTTAATAACTAATCCGAGAGACTTGAGCCCGACTCATGACTTATATTCGCTTGTTCTTCAGTATTCCTGATGACGTTAGGCGTTTTCAGCATCCCCATCACTTCTTTATGAAATATCTTCCTTTTTTTCTTGACTTTTCTTTGGGTGGATGTAATGACGGGGTCTGATCATACAAGCATCCAATTGAATTTGTACTAATTCTGGACGTTTTTCTTCAATGGAACTGTCGTAAGATTTTTGTAAGTGTTGTGAGTGACCTGAAGTACGTCCTCAGACAGCTGGTCAACAGGTAGTGGCAGTGACTTTATGATGTCAGCTCCATGCATCAAAAGTTTTTGTACACTAACACTCATTTTGTACCAACTGTAAAGTGTGTACCCATCTCTGCTGTTTGGCGACAATATTCTTCAAATTTTTCCTCATCGATATAGTGCCCGGATTAAATGACTGAGAGGATGTTGGCGAATCTTTCGATTAGCTCTTTATCTAGTCCATTAATTTCCAAAACTAATTCCAAATTACTGAAAAATTTCGTGACCGTGTTCCCATCATTTCTATTACCTCCACCTTGTTTTAGTTGATCTACAACATAAAATACGGAAATGATTATACTTTTTTTGTCCTTCCCCTTTTCTTTGGGGGTATGACCTCTAGCTTGGTAATTTATATGATATATGCAATAAATATTCATAGCACCTAAGACATGCGTGAAGCACAGGGATGCCAAATTTGGAAGTACTGGGATCACTAATTCTGCGCTTAATTTTTTCTAGGTCATTGATGTCCCTTGGAGTGACCTTACATACATTGCATGCTTGCGTAGATGAAGTATCTGTTAACATATTAACCGTCTTCCCATCTAACATAGTACATACGAGAACATGTTGTAATGTCACACCTGTTACGTGTTTAATTGGAAAACGTTTCTTTTTGATAATTTGTTGAATTTACTTACTCAAAACAGCAATTTATTCTTAGGTTGACTGCTTCTAATTCACTATTTCGCAAATTTTTACGCATCTCTAGTTGCATTTAAATTAACGTATGTAACCTTTGTACACATCTCTGACTTAGTTAAAATAAGTCAAATTTAATACCTTCAGCGATATTTCTGGGATTTCGGATCATTTAATATAAAGCAGTTAAAAAGGAACCTGGGATCTATTAGGTCAAATAATACATATACATATAATAAATACATATTTTCTACACATTTTAACTTTTGGCAACAATGATTAAAAACAAATTTTCTCAAGTTGTTAAAATTGATTTTAAGGTGCTGGCCAATTTTTCTTCCTTTTTAAGAACGCCCTTGATGGTGGATGTTGAGTTTCTAGAGAATCTTTCGTTTCTGCTTCTGGAAGCATTATTTTTTTGGAAAATTCTCACTTAAAGTAATACTTGGTTAAGTAAAAGTATTACTAACGCTTTTAAAAGGCTGATATAATTGAAATTATTCATTCGTCTACATCTTCGGTTTTCGAATATAAAAGCATTCAATACTAATTCTTTACATATAAAGACACCTCAATCGAAATTACGTTGAATGTTCACTACCGGCTCGTTTGTCACCTGTAAGAGCATCTCCGTACTACCTACATTTCTAACGGCATTCCTTCTTAAATTTTCTACCCACATTTTACTGTTACGTTACATCCAAAGTACATGATTATCACTGGAAAGCGTAAGAGCCTTGCTGACATCCATGACCATATACGTGAAGGCTGCTAGATCATTGGAATAGTACCCGATGGTTGTAAGATCACATAAGTAGTTTCGTCAGTAAATGTTTCGTCAGTAAAGGTCAGATCATTTCTTTATCACCTGGTTACACGATTGTGTTTTCAAATTTCGAATACACCTAGGAGGTTCTTAGTGAATTTCTATAACGAAAATAAATGTACTGATATTAATTTTGTAATCAAATAATTGACAATTGTTACCTCTTAATTAAATTTATGTATTCAATTAATATTCACTAATTCAGTTTTGAATATTTTTGCACTCAATCACAAGTAAAACTTTAATTTAATCATTAAAAGTGACTGGATAGGCCGCACCCAAACAAGTTGTAGCTTCCATTTCAACATAGTTAATTCTAGCTTCTGTGGCTACATTCACCCAACAATTTAACTCCTGTTTTGATGGAAATGTACGATTATATGTATTACCATGAACTATTGCAAAAGTTAAACATTTAATTTCATATGGATTTGTAATTTTGTCTCGTAATCTTTATGTGTTATGTACATTACTTTTTCCTGTGGACAAGGTTGTTCGGGCCAGTTTTATTTCTTCTAAATTTCTTGATTGCTTTAATTGTTATGGTAGTTATTTACTGTGGACCGAACAAGCTTTCCAATTACTGTTATGTAATATAAAATCAGTAGTGTTTTACTGAAAAACAATTGGGGTTTTGCTGTATATTTTGTGAAGCGTAAGGCAAGCAAGTTAATTAATTACATATTTTTTTGGTTTTACTAAACATCCCAATGGGATTATGTGTTAAATTGGCCAATTCAGGCTACGGCCAGAAAGATCTTACAGCGCCCTGAAGGGGCATATAATAAGTTTATGTTATTATTATTTTTTCTAATTGAAATTTAAATTGAAATTGCCATGGGCACAAGCTGTGGCTCACGGCTTGCCATCGTGGGCTTTGGTGTTGAATGTTAATTTTTTTTTTATTCTCTTTTATTCTTTTGTCAGAACTATTGACAATAAAACTACTTTGTCGTGAGAATTGTTAACCCATTTCTATTTCTTCTTTTTTTTTGTGGGTAAATCCAATTTCAGGCTTTACAGGGTTTATTCTCCTTTCAGCACTGATTCAGTATTTCCTTATTAAAACCTGTGGCGCCTACGTATATCCGGTTCCCATCTAACCATATCACCATCATTTAAGCTATACCTCCAAAACAATCACGCGTCCAAGTGTTCTGCGGTCTTCCGACCGTACGCCTGAGCTTAGTCGAGCCCATTCTTTTTTTTATGCCATATGATGGTTAGACACGTGACATACTTTTTCCCCCAAAACAACTTTTGTCGATTGTAGTTGTGCCATTTGAGTAAGCACATTGTCATACTCTTCTTTCATATTTATATCATTTTGTTTTTTTAATTTAAACAATCGGGCGACAGTATCTGATCGAAGACGTGCTCTTGTTTTTCCAGCACATTTTTTTTCCGTTTCGTGACGGTCTTTTTGTCAGCTCTTGGGCATCATGTTGTAACGGGCGTATTACTTGCGACTATTACTTTTGCTTGCATACACCTGGCTACAAAGAGTAATATTTGGGTTTCTTTTTCAAATTGTTGGAATTTCAAAATCATTGAGTAAAAATTTTATACTGTTTTTATGAAAATGTGAAATGATTACCTTTCAATTTTAATTAAATGGTTTTAATTTATAAAGGTAACGTTCATTAACTAATATTTACTTTTATTGTTATCAGATTTCTGTTTGAGTAAATGAATTTTAATAATTGCTTAATAAATTCGTTTTTCCTTTTATCGGGACGCTCCAGCTAGGTCAATAATGTAATAAATGGTTATTGTTATCATTTACCAACATTATCCTCAATCTGATGTTATTAATTACCTGTATTTTGTAATGTACTGGGCTTGCTTCCTTCAGTATTTACATATTCAGTGTTTGTATAAGCCTTTTAAGAATTGTAACGGTCAATAATAAAAATGAATCAAAAGTGATGCCCATTTAATTAAACCAAAATTCGAAATGCAGACTGTTTCATTTACAATATTATATAAAAATTAATTCTAATTCTAAGTTAGTATTTCTTAATATATTTTCGTTCAGCATTGATATTTAAATATAAATTCAAAAAGGAATAAAACGCAACAAAGTTTCTTTTATTTACATTATAAATAAATCTTACTTGTTTATCACTTCGTTCGAGCTGTTGACGTAATAATTGCGTTTCAGGCTGACAATTTCAGGACTCGTATAGGTTGATGAAGTTCTATATCGCCGAGCTGGAGCCGCTCTCCTTTGTTCTCTCAATCGCTTCTTATACCTTTGTTATGGATGAATACGATTCTAATTTTCTTTCCCACAATTTAAATAATTGCTTGATATATTTACACTATCCAATTTTTACTTAATTTTTTTTTTATGATTGTGGACCTGAACAGGCTAAATAAGGCCTATCGTGCTAAAGCACTCAGGAACACTTAGGAGGATGGATAGAGGGATAATGAATTGCCAATAGATGCCTATGAACAGCTACCTTAAATTTTCTCATATCATAAGTGAGATGAAAACAGGAACTAGGGAGATCATTCCAGAGTTTAGAAGCCGTGTAGAAAAATGTGGATTGCGCCCGTTTGGTACGACAAGTGGAGATTTGTACTGCATACTGATGATGTGAATGAGCGAACCGAGCGTTTCTCGCAAAGATAGCCGGAGATGGTATCAAAGAATGTAATTCACCAGCACAATAGCCGTTGTAATAACGATAATACAAAGAAAGAACTGAAACCATCCTTCTATGCTCAAGGGACTGTATGTGAGAAGTTAAGGACTTGTCATTTATAAGCCTAATAGCTCTCTTTTGAATATGATCAACGATATCGAGGACGTATTGGGGAGCACTAACCCAGAGGTGAGAATTATATTCCAGATGAGGCCGAATTTGGGCCTTATACAACAGAAGGAGTTGTCGAGAGGTAAAGTACTGCTTAGATCTACAAAAAGCCTATTTTACGAGCAGCTGTTTTGGTAGCTGACAGAAGATGGTCAACCCATGAGAGATTTGAAGATACAGTCATACCCAACAGAGTAATAGAGTCTGAAAACTTAAGAACTGAGCCATTCATACCATAACAGGAAATGATCGATCTTTTTTGGCGGACATAAGGCAACACTGAGTTTTGTTAGCATTAAATTTAACTAGATTATTGCTTCCCCATTCGAGAATACGTTGAATGTCTTTGTTGATTGAATTTGCCATTTCAGCTTTAATTTCTTGATTTGACATAGAAGGTGGATTATCACTATGAGTAGACTGAGATGAACTACAGTGAAGAGTGCTATCGTCAGCAAAGCAATGGATGGGGTTAGTTGTTGAAGAAATAAGGTCGTTTATCTACAGCAGAAAAAGTGTAGGCGCTATAACGGATCCCTGTGGTACGCCCGCGTTAATGCTAACTTCTTTTGAAAAAAAGCCAACTACGACACGTATTCGTCTTTTATCAAGGAAACTAGAAACCCAGTTGATGACCGTATCATTTAACCCAAACGAGGTGAGTTTGGCAAGTAAACACTTATGCCAAACTTGGTCAAATGCCTTTGAGATATCTAAAGCGACTACAACTGTTTCACCGGACTGCTCTACTGTATTGTTCCAAACTTGGGTCACATATGAAAGAAGATCGCCTGTTGAACGACTTTGCCTAAACCCATATTGGTGATCACTAAGGAGTTTGTTAGTTTCAAGGAACGTGAGCAGTTGCTGATTGATGGCTTTTTCCATGATTTTAGACAAAATGGAAGTGATGGCAATTGGTCTGTAATTTGAGGGATCGGTCTTAGCACCTTTTTTGGGAATAGGTTGAACATTTGCCAACTTCCATGATGAAGGAATTCCCAGAAGATATAGAGATCGTATAGAGCTTAGATAGGACTGGTACTAGTTCGGGGGAACATTTCTTTAAGACAATAGCTGGGATACCGTCTGGGCCAGTCGCCTTATTGAGATCAAGCCTACTGATGATCGATTCCAAGAGCTTGTACCGAAAATGAATTGGTTTCATAACGTATGAAGAAGAGTTGACTAGGGGCACATCTTTTCCAGAATCATTAAGACACGAGTTTGATGCAAACAAATCCACAAAAACGTTGGCTTTGTCTACAGAATCAGCAACTACCGATCCGTCAATAGATGTCAGGGGGGGAAATGAAGATGTTCGAAAGTTTTTACTAATGGCTTTTGCTAAAGACCAAAATTTACGACTGCCTAAAGGAGATGTAGCTAGTTCATTGCATTTTCGTTGTTCGAACAACTTTTTAGTTTTAGTAATGACACTTTTGCAGATATTTCTAGCACCAACGTATTCTACATGACTGTCAACCGATTTATTAGATTTCCATTTAATGTAACATTTATTTTTTAAAGATATTGCATCAGAACAAGCCTTATTGAACCAGGGTTGGGAACGTGAATGACCTACACGGTACTGTTTTTTCGGAATGTATAACTCCATTCCCATGAGGATGACTTCAGATACTGAAAGAGCGATGTCCGAAGAAGAGGACGACTTAAAACAATATTCACGCCATGGAAAGGTTGCAAAGAAATCCCGCAAATCACTCCATCGAGCTGACTTAAAATACCACAAGGTTCTATCGGTTTTGCGAACAACAGTGGAATTAGGTACAGTAGAAATGATTTTTATTAGACAATGGTCGGAAAGACCTAAAGGCGAAAGAACGGAAGTTTTATAAACAAGAGGGTTTGATGTAAGAAAGAGATCTAGAAGATGTGGAGTATGGTTAGGGTTATCAGGGATTCTTGTGGGTTCAGAAATCATTTGTGTGAGATCACATGAAATAGCAAATGTTTCTGCACTATGACCAGCGGGATTTGTAGTAGATGAAAATTGAAGCCAACTAGAGTTATGAACATTGAAATCGCCTACAAATGAGATATCGCAAGATGGAAACTGAGACAGGAGATAGTCAACTTTCATACTAAGGTAATCGAAGAAGTCTTGAAAGTTGCTGTCATTAGGAGACCTATAAATGCAACAGTAGAATTTCACAAAATTAGGACCAGAATGTTTAAACCAAATCACGTCAAAATTTTTATTTTCTAAGGAAGAAACCCTCTTGCAAGCAATTCTGTCCTTGATGTACGCACATACGCCTCCTTTATATCGAAAGTTAGAGTGAAGATGGTATTGAGGAAATTGCAAGTCGGGTGACTCGGAGCTTTCAGAGGAGACTTGTGTTTCAGATAGAAACAATATATCAGGTTGTAATTGTTCAAGATGTTGATGAATAGCATTAAGATTAGACCTGATACCGCGGATGTTGCAGTAGTGAATCAGAAAGTTGATACTTTCGATGACCGAGGTCGCTTGGGCCCTGCCCTCCCGGACATCCGAGTGGGGCAGGATTTTACGTCCGGAATTTATAACCCTAGAAACCACAGCCACCTTATTTTTTAATTTGGGACTTTTAATCCGATAGGAAAACAGTGAGGGCGAGAAGGAAGAATAAGGATGAGAATAGATTAAGGATGATGGAAAAGGTAACCGGCAGCCCTTACCGAGCTCAGAAAATCGGAGACCCAATATTAAGGAGCCCATGGTAAGGGTGGTGGTACCTCCCCGGCTGGCATGGAGAATACATGCCTACCACCTATTCAATTAATTGTTCAGTTTTAACCACAAACGGCCTGCGCGACAAAATGCAAGCGAGCTACGAACGGCTATGCTTTTAGTTGTCAAAGTATTTTTGGTTATTGTACTTTCTATATCGATCTATTACACTGGGTCGATTGTCTTATTTTATATTTATCACTCGCTATGGAAACACCAACTTAGAAAATATCATTTATATTTCCTTATCACTATATCAACTGAATTTTCGTTACAATTTCACAATTTAAATAGCATCGTAACTTATGCTGCAGCGATCGCTTTCTAACCGTTTGGTTACTTTAAAACAACTCTGATCGATTATTTAATGCGACTGATTAAAAATACACGTCTTTATGACAACGTCTCTATTTGCTCCCTTTTACAAAACAGTCATGTCCCGCAAATTACCGCGTATATTTAAAAGCTTTCTAATTTAATATTTAAATACTCGTCGAAACAAACTCAAGCTTTTCATCTTAATATTAATTACATTTACACACAAATAACCAACAGCCATTTCCTTATCTAGAAAAATAGTAATACAACCATTTAATGCCCACCACTGCCATTCATTTGTAAAATACATACAGGGTCCTAAAATCGCCAGATGTTTTGTAACATCACTTCTGCCTGAACTTGAACTAGACATTGAACTGTAAGTTTAAGTGATCCTGCAACGGCACCACAGCTTCAGTTTTTGTAATTGTCATATTTGATGGGTAACATTTCTTCTTCGTTTCTGCTATTACGTGATAAGAGGAATAAATATTAGCCCTTGTTCTTTGTCTCCAAGTCGCATCGTTAAATAATCGTCTTTTGTCAGGACGAGATCTACTGTAAGACCTAAAGCTTCTACTGGGCTATATGAATTTATTTTTGACGTAGTACAGTCATCATGTACCTGTTTCATTTTTTTAACCTTTTCGGTGTAGTGTTGATGGCTAACTTGGTTACATGCGTCGCGGTTCTTTTTCCTGCTTTTATCAAACTGGATTCTGCCGCTAAACACAACTGTTTAGAACTAGCATTACAGACATAGGGCTTAACACTTCTCTGCCTACTGCGTTCAGAGCTCTCTTCGAATGGTTTTTTTGGTCAGCCTAACTTTGTTGAAGTTGTAGATTCTGGTGGTGATATACCCGAGAACTTTAACTCTCCGTCCAGCCATTCATTCCTCTTAGAAATAAAACGATCATACGTATAATTGCAATCCCGCCATTTCGTCACAAATACTTTAATCACATTTTTTATTTGTTTTAATAAACATTCAGAAGGTTAATTTTTTAACACTATAAAACTTATTTTCTTTTTACGTTGTTTCTGCATCCATCGGGATCGTCGCGACTACCTGTAAACCAAATGCTCATTTTAGCAAAATGGGATACACGTGGACCAGTTTTTTGCTTATTTGTAATCGTTAAGGATAGTTCTTTCCTATTAATAAAAAAAGATGGTGGAACTATGCGGAGCTTTTTTTATAAGGCTACTGAAAGTGAACAGTTCATAAAAAACAGTTGATCTGAAAAGCATGTTAAGAAACTTAGGTATTATTACTACGCAGCGTACAACTGGCTTACGATAAATACAATAGTTCAAAGTACATACCTGACGCTCCACAATCCAAAATAAAAACTTTAAGATTTCAATTCTGTAACAAACGGACGAACGCAGTTAACCACTAAACGTTTTAGATGTAATTGGTCTCGTTGCGCGCGCTGGAGCGAGAGAGCTTGCGCAAAATTTCGTATTCACATAACAAAAATTCTAATGGGTTGTTATGGAACATTTATTTCACAACACGTATTAGGTATTTTCGTCTACTATAACGGATACTGAAAAATAGTATTTTGTCGTCGTGAAATGATGATCCGGCTGTACGTGCCCCGACTCTCACTTTGCCGCCTTTGTTAGCGTCTCCTTTTCTACTACTAATACAACAAACGATTGCAACAACAAAACATTTAAAAATTTAACCTTGGAGGCTAACTTCACGCCTAAATTAATAAATTTAATTGGGAAAATACTAATAAACAATAAACGACAAAAAATAGTCAACACAAGTCAACACCTGATTTCAACAAAAAAATTAAAAATATTAATCTTTTTTAATATTAATCATTTTTAGAATTCAATTTGGAGCACTATTTAAACCCATAATCATAGTTTATTTATAGAGATGTTCCAAGTTTTAATGTATGAACAAAATGGCGGACATAGAATAAGGGAGATTCCGTTTTAATAAATAGTGCTTACTAAATCAATTATACGGAACTGAAATGTAAACTAAGTATGTAAGGTGTGTAGAATATTTTAGGCTTTTGATTCAAGCTTCTCTTCATATAGTAATTCGTATTCATAAGCAGTTACAGCGCGTAGTGCGAATCAGTCCTGTAGTATATATTTTCGCGCGTCCAACTGTGGCGCCTTTTTTTTGTTATAGAAATTATAATTTATCGACTGGAGAATATTTTAGTTTCGGTTTTGAGTATTTTTTTGTTATGAATTTTGCGATACTGTTGCTTGTTTGTTATTGACAATTTGTTTAGTGTTTTTGTTAGGATTTTGGCTTTAAGTCTCTTGTGAGATTTTCTCGATTCTTGACGATTAGTATATTGTATTTTTGTTGATTTTAGTTATCCCAATTTTGGATTATCCAATTTTAAGATTTTTATGTCGAGTTGACGCGCTTGTTTTAACGTTCATAATTTTTGAACGATTTTTCAGATTTTTGTGTTATTTGTTCTTATCGTTTTGGGATTTGTTAGTCATGTAGATCATTTAATTTTGGCGATTAATATAGTTTGTTTTGACGTGCCGCTTAAATAGAGGGTCCGCCAGTGAAGCAGGAAATTTTGAAGTACCCAATTTTTTGTAAAAATGTTTATTATCAAAACTTTTTTTATAGGCTTGAGTACAGGGAAGTATGCCATTTTATGTCTTAAAAATAATTCCGCTCAAGTGAGAGCCATTTTTGTGTAAACATTTTTCTAATCTAGATTAAAAATTTTTCATTACTCTACGGAGCAGGACAGGTTGAATTCGCTCAATTTTTTTGTGTAATGTGTATTGCTAATTCCGGTAAGGTTTGTGGTCTATTACTGTATACCCTGCTCTTCAGAAATCCCCAAAGAAAAAAAAAGATCGGGATCTTGCGGGCCACGAAATGTCACCGTGTTTGGAAATGAGTCGACCCGGGAAAAGTTCCCTTAAAGCAGTCGTAGACACGCGAGCAGTACGACTTGTAGCCCCGCCCTACTGAAAATAATTGATTTGCCGAAACCTAGGTAACTCCTCCGTCACAAATGTTCTTTCTTACCCACTATAATTGCATGAGCGGACGGCACACTTCCATGTCGTGGAACATTGAAGTTATTACGAAACAATCGTTGTACCGAAGTCACACACTCACCATTTTTATAAAACGATTTTACGCAAAACGCACGCTGAACGTCTGACCACTTCTCCATGTTTCTGTTTAAATATCAGTATCTGTCAAACAATAATCCAGTCATGGAAACATTGACTTTTGGCAAAAAAAAAATTGGCCGCAAAATCTCTTGATCTTTTGGCATGCGATTTTTTTGTGGATTTCTGAAAAGTGGGGTATAGAGTACACAAACCTTACCGGAATTAGCAGCGAACATCAAACAAGAAATTGAGCGAATTCAACCTGCCCCGCTCCGTCGAATAACCGAAAATTTTCAATCTAAGTTACAAGAGTGTTTATAAAGACTTGGTTCCCATTTGAGCAGAATTATTTTTAAGACATAAAATGGCATACTTACCTCTCTTCAAATCTGTAAAAAAAACTTTTGAAAATAAACATTTTCTGAAACAATTGGGTACTTCAAAATTTCCCGCTTCACTGGCTGACCCAAAATGTATGAGTTGTAGATTGAGGTAAGGGCTTTCGAGCAGTTTCGTTTCTTGCGTGGATTTACGACCTATCGTGTGCATGCATTTCGCATAAATTTTTGTGTTTGTATAACGAAGCTTTCCAGCTTACCGTTGTATTTTCTCGTAATGGATGGATTGGTTGAGTATCTTCATGATTCTGATGTTTGATATTTTTTATTTTGTTTAGTTACTTGTACGTGATTTCGTTATGTTGTGCGTCGTGTTCACTTGAAGACTTTCAATTTGGTTAGGTTAGGTTAGTTTTTTTGTTGAGGTTAGTTTTATTAGATTAGGGCGCTCTAGGTTGTTATTTGGTTACGATAGTTAGGTTTACTTATTCTTGAGGGAGTATGGATGTTTAGTGTGCGTTTATTGTGTTGTATGGTAGATGAGTAGTTTACTGTTGGGGTGAGGGAGAAACCCTATCGGACTTATGCCATATGCTATTTTATCGGGTCATTTATATGGTATAGTGTCCTTTCACGGGCTTGTTTTTTTTTATAAAGCTGATAACGTATTAGGCCGTTAAGACAATTTTGGTTATCAGTTTATACGATGTTTTAGGATTAATAGATTTTCGATTCAAGCTTTTCTTCATATAATTCGCATTTATAAGCAGTTACGACGCCTAATGCGAATCAGTCCTGTAACTATATCTGTCGTTAGTTTGATACTTGTACCTGATTTTGCATTTAAAACAATTTTTTTTATTCTTAAAGAACAGTCACAAATGTTGTGACATCTCACATTTAAGATAAAAATATCAACTGAATTTAGAACTTTTTAACAATTTTCTTTTTCTCTAAATTCGGAACACACTGTTAACTTGCATTAATTTTTACAGGAAAAAACAGAAGCGTAAAAGATCACCATCACCAACTGCACTTAAAGCTGGTAAACGCAAAAGTGGCAGAAGTCCTGCTGTCGGTAAAAAAACACGTCCAGACGAAATTGAACCAGAAGATTTAACTAAGGACATGGAGGAACCTATTCCAGAACCAAATATTGTTGAAGTTAGTCCTTCTTCGGCTAGTCAAATTGGTAAGAAAGATCATGAATTACAGCCCTTAAAAGGTGGTTCTGTAACTGACTTGGATGAAACCGAAGACCGTTGTGATGATTCGCAAACTGGCAAAAATAGTGATAGTAACACCCAAGATAAAGAAGATAGTCAAGAAGATAATGTAACGGAACAAACTCATCATATTATTATTCCTTCTTATTCAGCATGGTTCGATTATAACTCAATTCACGATTTAGAAAAACGCGCTTTACCCGAATTTTTTAATAGTCGTAATAAATCGAAAACTCCTGAGATTTACATGGCATATAGAAATTTTATGATAGATACATACCGATTAAACCCAACTGAGTATATAACGAGCACAGCATGTCGACGAAATTTAGCAGGTGATGTGTGTGCTATAATGCGAGTACACGCATTTTTAGAACAGTGGGGATTAGTAAATTACCAAGTAGATACAGATTCACGACCAACTCCAATGGGACCTCCACCTACCTCTCATTTTCATATCTTATCTGATACCCCATCAGGACTACAACCAGTTAACCCCCCAAAAACCTGCCAGCCGAGTGCAGCCAAGACTTTATTGGATTTGGACCGTTCTCAAGATATGAAAAAAATGGATGGAATGGATCATATGTCAAATTTTGGCCTAAAGCTAGATCAATATGTTAAGAAACCAGCCCTCTTAAGAAATAAAACTGCTGCTTCTTTATCACGTGATTGGACAGAACAGGAAACATTGATGCTTCTCGAAGGGCTCGAAATGTATAAAGATGATTGGAATAAGGTGTGTGAGCATGTAGGATCACGAACACAAGATGAATGTATTTTACACTTTCTTCGATTACCAATTGAAGATCCTTATTTAGAAGACCCTGAAGCTGGAGGTGCTTTAGGACCGTTGGCCTATCAACCAATCCCATTTAGTAAATCGGGAAATCCTATTATGTCAACTGTTGCATTTTTAGCTTCAATTGTCGATCCGAGAGTAGCAGCAGCTGCAGCAAAATCTGCTATGATCGAATTTGCTAGTATTAAAGATGAAGTTCCTGCCGCCTTAATGGATGCTCATTTGAAAAATGTGGAAGCATCGTCGACTGATGGAAAGTTTGATCCATCAGCTGGGCTTGCTCTTAGTGGCATTGCGGGAACTATACCAGAAAAAGAGGAAGAAGACAAGATCAAAAAGGAAGATGGAAAAGAGGAGGAAAAATCTGATGGGGAGCAAAAGAAAAATGGAGTCGAAACTGAGATTAAAGTGGAAGAGAAACAAATAAAACAGGAGATTCTTGAGGAAAAAGATGAAAACATGGACACGTCTGAGAATAAAAATGAAAAATTATTGAGAGATAGCGAAATGCAAAGTGCTGCTGCAGCCGCTTTAGCTGCAGCTGCTGTTAAAGCAAAACACTTGGCTGCAGTTGAGGAACGAAAAATTAAATCTTTAGTTGCTTTATTAGTTGAAACACAAATGAAAAAATTAGAAATTAAACTAAGGCATTTTGAGGAATTAGAAACGACGATGGAGCGTGAACGTGAAGGTTTAGAATATCAAAGACAACAGCTGATAACTGAAAGGCAACAATTTCATTTAGAACAGCTTAAAGCTGCCGAATTTCGGGCACGTCAACAAGCTCATCAGCGAATGCAAGCTGAGCAAGGTCAATGGGCTGCACAACAAAGTACGGTGGCACATTCAGCACCTTCGAGTGACACTGGTGCTAGTACTACTCCAACGCCCCCATCACCACAAGCCGCTGCTGTAGCTTCACCAGCACCTCCTCATCATCATATATGAAAATGTGCAGTGTAATTAATTGATACTAAAACGTGTTTTAATTTCTGCATTTGTATGAGTTCCATTCTAATTTTATGAATTTAATTTTATAGAAACTTAATAGCTTTAGTATAGTTTAAGTTAAACTATTATATTTCATAAATAAATTGTGTAAATGACATTTTTGTATGTATTTTTGTAAATCAAAATTTGTTTTATTTGAACGTTTGGAAACAAATCAGTGTATGATGTAATTGCTGTAGCTTCATATTGTAAAATACACATTTCTCAAGCTGTCCTACGCTTTTCTGTATGGAAAACTAAAAAAAATTTAAGCTCAACATTTTTGTTTGCAGATGCTTTGTTCATTTTTTTTAAATATATAAAATAAATACTATTAATAATAATCGTCTTATCGTAGTATAACAATACTATAAGACTGGAATAGAAAAAAGATACGTTTTGTTTACTATGTTACAAAATGCAGTTCAGCCCTTCAGTTGCCTGGGTGCTACTCTTACACTGAACTGTATCTGCATAACTGCAGATTTTATAATTGGCATAGAATTATAAAATAATATGTACCACAAAAGGTGCTCATTTTAACAACAATATTTTCACGCATTTCTTAAATTTACGGTATGGCATACATTTCAGATCTGAATCAAGACACCAGCTTTACTGTGTGGTAAGAGAAAGCATGCTTAATAGTTTCTGTCAAATGCAATGCAGGAGTAAGTGTACCTTTAAAACGAATATTACGATTATGGATGTCAGTCCTGAAATTTATAACATTACACTGGTAACATGAAGTTTTGTTTACAATGATGTGATATAATGCAGCCTGATGGAAAAATCGACAAGAATTCATATAACTAACCAGTCTCTGATATTTTCTGTGTTATATTAAGGATGTCAAACTAGTAGGCCGCAGTGGCCTGCCAAAAACGTTTTTGCAGCACCATAACTACACAATAAAAACAACGAACAAATGCAGAGTAAACTTGCATTAATATTTTCCTCATTCGTAAAATTCTACTTATCTATCTATTTGTATCAGGTATTATTGTGTACACATAGGAAAATTTAAGCACATAGGCATCCCCTCTAATTAATTGGGAGTACATCACGTTGTTAGTTACATACTTTATGAGTTTTGTACTGACTTGCTTGGTGCTCATTGGTTTTGCCTTTGTTAATAAGGCTGACTATATTTATTATTAATTTCTGCAGTATTCTGTGTCTGGTAAGTCTATATTTAAGGAAAAAACATTGATCTTTCATTACGTTTTATTTTGTAACAACTACTTATTTCTATTAGCCAAGTGGTAGTAAACCTAAATGAAAAATTTTCAAGAAAAATGGGAATTGGAATATTTTTGCTGTGAAGAGATAAATAATCTGCTTGGTATGTAATAATTCTATTAATGTAACGAAGTTGTATAATGTTGAATGTCACTATGAACAACGTAAATCAAAGTATGAACAATACGAAGGTTTAATGAAACAAGAAAAGTTGATAGAACTCAAGTTAGGACTGAACAAACAACAGGTTATGTTTACGAAAGTTTTGCAAGAAAGTCAACGGATGGTGCATGCAAGCTACTTCTTATCTGAGTAGCTGGCCAAAATTGAAACCTTTTACTAAAGGTGATTTCATTAAGAAATGTCTTATTATAGCTGGAGAAATTATGTGCCCTGGAAATGTGACAGCTTTTCATCTAATCTCTTTGTCACGAAAATATGGTTTCAGAACGAGTTACTGATTTGACTACCAATTTTAAGTAATCAGATCGAAGTAATTTATCTAGCTTCGAAAGTCTTCTCATTGCTTGTAACGAAAGTACGACTATTGGGGGCATAGTTCAATTAGCTATGTTTGTTCGTGCTTATGACACGGATTTCAACATTTTTGTAGAATTATTCAAACTAATACCGATGCGTGGTACTACAATGGGACAAGATATATTTATTTATGTTTTTGAACTTCTAGTTTTGGCAAAATTAACTTCTGTGGTTACAGATGGCTTTGTGGTGAAAAAAATTAAATGAAATTCGTGAGGGTACTAACATTCATTGTACATCTTATATTATACATCGAGAAATACTATGCACAAAGGCGATCAACATGGAAAATGTGCTATCATACATAAAAAACCATCAATTTTATAAGAACTCGAGGCTTAAAACAGCGACAATCCTCTGCTTTCTTAACACGTTTGTTACGACCCTGTAAATTTTAGACTGCTTTCTGAATACAATACGGGTATATATATATATGTCCCGCATGAATTTTAAAACTGTTACAGTCCGGGACATCTACCTCGTAACATTTTTTTTTTGTTTCATGTAATTTGTTCAAAGTTTATTAGAAAACAAATTTTTGACAATATATTATCTACTACCAAAAAAAAAAGGATTTAGATATTTATTATAATAGTGACAACAACCAATAAAATAATCATTACAGCTATAATGCTGGCATAATAACATTTGTAGTCGAGTAGTCTTATAATTGTCTCTTTGACACACTAAAAATTGTTTATAATCTGTCATTATGGCACGATTTTCATTATAGCACAATTTATCGTGCCATAAAGGCACCATGACAACAGCCAAGATAGAACACAAACAAAGCATATTTGTACTATACTGTATTCATATAAAATGTAAACTAAGCTCTGCTTCTTCCGCTTTTTTACTAATTTCGTCTTTTAATGATGACGCTTCCATGTTTTATTGTAGTTTTTCGAGAGAAAGTTGAATTGTTTGGAGAAAACGCCATAGCAACTAGCACACTTTGCAATTTTGTATTTTTCGTAGTTTTGTTAAGATGAAGATAAAAGGAAAATTTAACTGATGTTCCATTGCGTCTACTCGACTACAAAATATCATAAAACATTCGCTTATAATGTGCGATTATGATAGTCATTTTTGTTATAACACTCACTTCGTTTGTGTTATAACAATCACTCCTATCATAATCGCTTACATTATAAACTAATGTCATTGAGTAAAAAATCATTTACTCAATGCTAATGTTTTAATATACTATTTCGAAATGTTTCGTAGCACCCTTTTCCCTTTTTTATTATTGGGACCATTTTTCACTAATGCTGATTCTGCTGAACCTAATGCTAACTCGAAAATCTAAAATCGAAATTTGGGCCTCCGAAAAAGGTTTTATTGTATAAAAAGCAGGCATTTGTCATAGTGGATCCAAAGAAAATTTCTGTTGCAACTTTTCAGTACCATTTCAGCCCCTTTCTTAATGGATTCTGGTATGAAGCCATTTGATCACTACAATATACAAGTATTTTTACAATGATCAAAAGTTTAAAATTATGACTTACCTTAAGTCGATTCTTTTTCATTGTAGTCGAAGAAGGCTTGCGGTGTGATTTGGAACAGTTGTCCTCTTTTGTCCATCCATTTTAAAACTTTGCCATGCCCCTGTTGTATTCCATTTTTTCAACTTCAAAGTCTAGTGTCCATGGATAACAACGTCTTCTCATTAGGTATCGCAAATGTAAGTTTTCCTTTTTCGTAAATTGAAAGCCGTCCATGGTCATAGTAGGGTTTCATTAAAAAATTAATCACGGCTTCCGCATGGCCAGGGGCCTGTAACACAAGATGTACAGGTGCAACACTTGTACGCTTTTGGATAGAGACTTTTAAAGCTTTGTAACACAAGCCAACTTGTACTAACCTGTGTCAAAATGAACACCTGTAAGTTCATGTTACGCATTCCATTACAATTGTAGGAAAATTTTAACCATGTCTGAGGGGTGGGTACGAATTTCTACAAGTATTAGTTTAGAAGAAGTCATTGCTTTATTCACATGTCCCGTACAATATATGGTCATGTTCACATGATGAAGACGTACCTCATGTGCCATATCGATTCAGAGAGAGAACTGACTTTGCGTTCCTCTCCGATAGAGAATTTGAGGAGCGATTTAAACTAAATAGAGCGCAATTCCGAGATCTCCAGCTTTACGGAATGGCAGTAATTGTTGGTATGGGCTACAGCCTTCACAGAAAATGTTGATTGCACTACACTGGTTAGGAAAGGAGGACACTACTATGGTGTGTGTGGTATGAATAGTGTACCCAAAATGACAGGTTGTAGATGAGTACATCATTTTGTGGATGCTGTTAATGAAATAAAATTTAACGAAGTAATATCTTGGCCTGCTAACACTTTAGGCGTAATACAGGGCTTTTATGACATGGCAGGCATGCCCGAAGTATGTGGCGCCATTGACGGGAATACTTATAAATGTAGATGCTCCAAGTAGGTCGCCTAAGAGTGCATTTGTTTAGGTCATAAATCAAACAGAATTAATTTTATTTTATAAACTTATTTTTATTCAAATAAAATCGCTGCTAAACTTTAAAAATAAGGCTTTTCTAATAGGTTAAATATAAAAATAAACTCAAAACCAAATTTCTTAAAATGCGCACTCTTAGATTGTAATCGCTTTAAGAGTACGCTGGGGTACTATCCTAGAGTACGCAATAAATGCAAGGTTTCGCGCTTAGGTTTATCTTACACGTAACTCGAAAAAATATTCTTTGCACCCCTCGTATGAAGTGCAAATTTCGTGAAATCATTTTCCCCATGTGTTGCACTGGATGACATCTGTTTCTGGAGATTCATAGTGAACTTACAGTTTTTTTTTCTGGTACCCTTAGCTGCTTTAGATATACTGCCCTCTTCGTCTAAAAATTCAACAGTTAACATATTATTGAAATGTGTGAAACCTACAACTACCTATTTGGAAGTGACTGCCAATCTTCATTTTTAGTTGGTCCAGTTTGCGTCGAGGAAGCCGTTATTTCCTCTTCTGTTGGTTTTCTAGTAATGGCCTTCTGGAGTTTGAAGGAACCATTCAATTCTGGAGTGACATAATACAAAGTTTCTACATCATTTTCCTCGTTGGGAATACACAAACCATTTGGTCCAGGTTGGGGAGATTCAATTCCATCTTTGTTAGTTGAAATATTAGTTACATTTTTCGTGGGTGTAGAAAAACCCAAAACAAAAGTAACGTAATAAGTACGATATACCTAATAGAGTGTAGGCATTTAGTATCAGATACAAAAAAAAGTCTAAGTGTGACTAAACTACCTGTAATTTCATTGTCATTGGTAAATCGCACAGTCACCGTTCGCAGTAGCTAAAACAATTGGAACGATTGGTCGATTATGCACGAGCTCCTGGTGTAGGTCTTCAGCCTCTGCAACTATTTCTATTGGTCCGTCTTTCTGCAGAGTATTATCAGTAACACTGGCAGTTGCATAATGTATGTCGTTGAAAACATTTGGATCGTAAGGCTAAATTCCCGTTGCAGAAAAACGTGTTTCAGCCTTTTTGATTGAAGCAACTCTGGTATACGCTTTCCCAAATAGAGAAGCAACTTGGTACATGGCAATTAACTTTACCGGGATTCATCGTCATCCATTTATCAGCTTTTTGGCTATAGGCAGATTTTAGGGGCCTAAAAAAACCAACATCAAGTGGCTGTAGTCTGCGACTACTATGGGGCGCTAAGATGAGTAAATGAATCCCATTTGCTCGACAAAACGATGTGGGATGAGTGATTGTCTAAAATCAATAGTACTGAATTCTCGGTAGTTGACCTAACATGGTAGGTACTGAAAATGTTTTAACCACTTAAGAAAGAGTTCTACATTTATAAACCCACTATCAGACAACATGATGGTTGTATCCTCTGGTGCTTTATTCTTTTTTTTTCTCTGTGGGATATATCAACGCAGGTGGGATGTAAAATCCTCTAGCGTTTGAACAACAGACTGACGTGATAAGCTGTCCCCTTTCTCCTGATACAACTTTCCCAACGGTTTTTTTTTCCTTTGATGCTAAGAACCTTCGGTATTTTGTTGGGAACAGTAAGCATTCCAGTCTCATCCATATTGAAAATTGTTTTACTAGTACATGAATATTTCTTGATGAGCTGATGAAGATTGTTAAAAAACCTGAACTCTATTGAAACCGATTGCACGAGCTACGCTAACTTTTTACGGTTGTCTAAGGGATAAATGACATTTTTGACAAAATGTCGAAATCCATTCTTTTCCAACAAGCTTTGTTGTTTTATTAAAATGATGTTTAATTTCTTATTTCTTCTGCGAATTGATATGTAAGAGCTCGTAATTTTTTCATAGTTACCCCGTAAAACAGTTTATCTCTCTATCCATCCTCCTAAGTGTTCCTGAGTGCTTTAGCACGATATGCCAAATTTGGTCTGTTCAGGTCCACAATCATAAAAAAAAATCTAAGTCTTTAATTTTATTCACTAATTCAAGTTCACTCGCTGAGTCGAAAATTGGCTTGAAACGACCCAAAGAACTAGGAACATTTCCTAACTTTAAACGTTGACTCGTTCGTCATATTCCCGAGCATAGGTCTTTTAGACTGGCCATTTTTCAATTTTTGTTTTATTTCGTCCAACATACTCTTCCGTAAATTTTAACTGATCATCGCTCTTTTGTTTATAAAAAGGTTCCATCTAAAATAAAAACTAAAATAGACATTTGTTACTAAAAACATTCAAGAGTACGCACGCGCGCTCTTCTTTGACCTTGAAGAGGTTAATAACGTTTGTACTCTTCCCACTCTCGTTTCCACGAACTGATTCTGTTTTTTAGATTTCCAAGAATCGTAATGCGAGGCTCGTAGAAATCAATTAATCTTGACTTTGAAGAGGTTGATGAACTTTGGCCTCGACACATTCTGTCATTTATTGCATTTCCCTATCTATCTGTCTCCCTCTTACACATGTAAATCTCTATGTGGCCCAGAACCGGCGTAGCTACACTACTGTAATTTTTTTCAACGCAAAACAGAACCCATGAGATTTTCGTGATAGAAAAAATTAACTTTGCCTAAGTAGAAGTATATTTTAATAAAGAAACAGTGTGGTTCTGTATCCGTTAAGTTTTCTCTGTGTATGTAATGACTTTTTTTTCTATAAATGTAAGCTATTCTAACCAAAGCTAAACAACTTAGCCCGCATAAGGTAAAATATGTTGATTGTTCAGTTTCTTTTTTATTCTATGGACACCCTACCCTTTAATGAGGGTTTGCATTGCAAACACTCTCCTCTAGAATAGTCGAAAGACCGGTGTTCTGCTAGCTATACATAAGTGTCACAACTGTTATAAGTTTGCATTTCACAAGTCATAAGCGTTATACGTCACCGGTCACACGTGTTCTAGGTGTCACAAGTGTCGTAAGAGTTAACTGTCACAAGTTTATAAACCACACGAGACATAAGTAAAATGTTTTTGTCGGAGAATCTAGTTATTTACCCAATTTGATCAAAACAGAACCAATGCATCTTTTCTACCGCATTACTTCGATTCTATAACTGTTGGCAAAAATTTCGATCTGAACGTACTTTGGAAAAAAAAATTCGTCCAAAAAAAGTGGCAATCTTAAGCGTCCCGGTGGTGCTGGTTGTCTAAGAATAGCCCGTACGGTAGAGTTTGAAGAAGTAGTTCTACAACGTTTGGACGACAATCCATCTCCAAGTGTTCGCGCAATTGCACACAATAGTTTTTTTTTTTGCAATTTAGAAACTATTTTTAGATAAAGCAACTATTTTTCAATAAGGGTTTTGCGTATCTTGCGTAGTTTTCGAGAAAACAATTTGAACCGAAGAATAAGTAATGATGTAAAGGTAAATTTATTCTTAAAATTTAGTTCCAGCGATAATAATTATACATGGACATGTCATTGTGATAAATTAATTTGTTATTGTGACTGTAATTACTTGAGTTTAAAACTTAATCCTGTTGAGTAGTTTATTGTAATAAAACTCGTGTTGATTAATTCAAAACAACATTTTTTGCTTTATAAACATAGTTCGTAAAAACGTTTCGTTTTCGAGGTAAAGGGTATTGAAATTTGTAAATTTATTAATCTTTATTAAGTGTATTGTATTTTAATGAAATTATAGTTTACAACAATTGTTTAAAATGTTGACCATTTGCTTCGATACAAAGATTGACTCGCGATTCCGATGCAAGATTGCAGGGATATCCTCTACTTGCATGCAAGCGGGCATTATTTTTCATCATTACAGATTGGTGTCTCGTAGACAAAAGATTTCAGAAAACCCCAAGCAAGAAATCAAGGGGGTTTAAATCGGGAGAACGAACGGGCCAGGCCAAGGGACCTACTCTTCACATCCACTAGTTGCAAATCGCTGGTCCAGATACTGGCGCACGTTCAAACCAAAGTGTGGAGGTTCTTCATCATGCTGAAACCACATGATGGCCCTAATGCCCAAGGGGACAATTTCTAATAATCCCGGTAAAACATTTTGCAGAAAATGTTGATAAAAGTTTGCGTTTAAACGAGCAGGCAGCAAGTAAACTATTAAACGCTCTCCAACATACGTTTACAGAAAATTGTTGCTAGTATCTTTTAGAGACTATGGCATGAGGATGTTCGTCACGCCAAATGTGGCTGTTTATACTATTAAAATAACCATAGCGCGTGAAACACGCCTCATCAGAAAACAATATTATTCTGCCGAACTCAGGTTCTGCTAAGGTGCAACCCAAAAATCATTGGCAAAAAGCTAATCGATGTGGATAGTCTTTAGGTTTTAAAGCTTGTACTCGTTGTAAATGGTAAGAGTACAGGAGCTGTTCATGCATGACACGCCATACCGTCGTACAGCTGATTTGGGTAACGGGACTTCAATCTTGAAGATTATCGTAGTCGAAGGAAGATTAAGGACGCTGTAAGTTAAATGAATCTCATGTTTACATGTGTAAACATGAAATTTCAACACATTATATAACAGTCAGCGAATAGTAACGCGATTTATTAATTGTATATTAATACTACATCAGTTTAAAGTCAAATTATACTTACAGAAACAGTACTTTATTTTGTTGTTCAGCCATGAACATGATTATATACAAACGGATATCCGCATGCGCGCAATGTGGTGTATGATTACCTATGATACGAGGTGGTTGAATAAAACAATTTAACATGAATTCAAATTATACCAAGACAGTAATTGATGTATCTCAGAATTTCAATATGGATGTTTAATATAATTTCATCACAAAACTAATTCATTGAACCCTATCCCCTGAGTTACTAGTCGAGGCAATATTCACTTAATAAATTCATTACAAGATGTTTATGACAATATTATAAATTAAACATAAAAATAAACATCGAAATATATATATATATATATATATATATATATATATATATATATATATATATATATATATATATATATATATATATATATATATATATCGTATATAATGTATTATTATGCTAGAATTTTATGTAAACCCTACATTATGAGGAGAATGGCTTCCTTACTACGCTGGCGTAGCAATGACATTCAAAAATTTTATGTAGAGTGAGTGAAAAGTTCATTTACAAAGCATGCTAATGAGCCACCTTCCTTACTATTGAAAAAATTGAGTTAGGCCGATAAATACGACTTTGCAAACTTTAAGCGAACCTAAAAAGGCACTGAAAAATAAAAATCGATATTGTTTAATTTGCGGTAACTACCTGAAGTCAAATTAACTATTTTAACCGATTCAGGCACACTAGATTGAAATTTAAATATTTTTGAAGTTGTGTCAAAAAGTGACAAGTGGGGTATTATTATTTTCACAATGTGGTTTTCTATCAAAATAAGCATAAATATACTGGTTTTCTCATTTAAAATAAGAAAGTTAAGGTCATTTTCGGAGCAAACCGGAAATGACAGAAAACAATTAAATATGTCAAAAAATCCAGCTTTATGTGACATATCTACCTACCAAATTTCATTTATTTATATAAACAAATAAAAAAGTTATAGGGGCGCCCCACCTGCATAATAAACAAATAAAAAAGTTAGAGGGCGAACCACCTGCTTGTGACACCCAGTATATGGTGCTGTATGTGAAACTTTAGATATTTTCAACAAGGACCTAAAATTTAATAAAGGGTAACTAATTTAAAATCAAGACATCATCACTCGTCACTTCACACAGAAAATGTAATAATATTCCGAAAGAGAACTTCCTAAAAACAATTTATTTTATATTGGACTATCACATGAATCACATTATTTTTTGCTCACTATGGTAGGGTAATGTACGAACGACTAATATTTGACTTTATTTTGTAAAAATATTCATTTTTCTTGAAACTCAAAACTAAATACACATTCCAAACTCTCTCGTTGTAATACTGAATGATTTAGGCCTTACATCTTGTTTACTCTGTCATAAATGCATAGCTTGTAATGTAACACTTCAGCAATTTAAAATTGTTTTAGGCATTGCATAAGAATATTTCGCAATCGCAATCGTAATTCATCACTGTTACATAGAACATGAGTACAGTTATCTTCAATTTGAATAAGTGCATCTTCATCTTGCTAAAACCCAATTGATATAGTTTAGTTACAAAAATAGAAAAACTTACTAAATGTATCATTACACCATTTCCGCTTGGTTCCACCTTAGCATCGATAATGCCTTCCTGGGTTAGTTTTTGCAAAAAATCTGTTACATTTACTAAGCCCCACTCATAACGTACTCCTTTTTGCAACTGGTTCTCCAAAGAACTACAGCTCTAGAAAGAAATCTATTAATTTTTCAATATCAAGATTTGCAAACTTACCTTCATATTATGCACATTATCCTTAATCATTAAAGTTCCAGTTAAAGATGATAAACTGACACCTGTTTTAACCTCAATCGGATTAATTTTTTGAGCAACTTCAGTTTCCATCATAATTTGTCCCTGTTTTCTTTTCAGAGGTAAATTAATAACCTCGCCCCACTTATAAGGAATTAGAGTACGATCAGGGCTATTTTCTATCACTAATTCTGTAAGTGTGGGTGCCGAGACTGGCGGTTGTGTATAACACTCTGGAACAACCAAAGTCGACGGTTTGAGATCTTTTATCAATTTATTAGCTTGTGTAAAGTTAAGGGACGTATCAATAGCGCAATGAGCTACTTTCATTTGAATAGGCTGATATGGAGCTAAAGCTTCTATATAATCGAAATCGGGCTCTGTAAATTTATCGTTAGTAAAGCTTTTTCAAATATACAAGTACATGCCTGTGAAAACGATGCAATTCCTTGGATTATTTCCCCACAACTCTATAAATTGAACCACATCTCCATATCGTAAGCTGGGATGACCACAAAAAACGACACAGGGCTAAAAATTGAGTACAGAAACTGTTGATATGCAACAAACCTACATACCTCTTGAAAATCGGTGCTAAACCCTTCTGAGTAGATATGCTTAAAATGTTTTAGCTTAGAATTTTTCAAGAGTAAAGCATGTGGAAATGGTTCATCAGGAACATAAACCCTATTTTGCTTTGCAGAGGACAACCTGTAATGATTACTTGTGTAGTGATACTCCAGATTATTGTTTAGATACTAATAATTAAAACAAATTCAGTTGATTGATACTACCTAAGATTTACAATATTGTATGCTGTATACTAATACTTTATGTGACATGACTCATCACATATAAGTCAGATAACATTAGATTTTGTGAGAAAACATTGAAATGGGTGTTATATGTCTCCGCATATTTTTATTTGTGTATAAAGTTATCATAAATCAATGCTAATCAACGTTTTCATTCAACAAAAAAGTTGTGTATTACATTATCGACAGCGTAGAATTCAGAAAAATGATCAGATTTAAGGTTTGAATAACAAATTTTAATACGGTTTTTATTATAAAATTATACATTCGCTGACTGTAGGAATATTAGGGGCGAAGATATAACGCCAGGATGGACACGAAATTAGCTACAGTTATTATTTTGTGAAAATTAAGGAGATGCTAGGGCAATATAAGCGGGCGGAGATCTGGTAGAATCAAGTAGTATTCTTGACACGAAACGAACTTGTGTGTGTAGGCGATTCTTCAGACCATAACATAAAGTACGTAGTTTTATTTAAATAAAATTACAATTTCGTATAACAGATTAAAATAACCACTAGTTATGTGTTGAAGAACAGTAAACTGTGAAGGTAGTGGTTTTATAGATATAGGGGAAGATGGGGATACTTCGGACATTTTTATTGTAGGTAATCACTCTTCTGGCTATTTTTTAAATTTGAGATTATATTTTGATGTTTTACCTATGTATTACTAAAATTAAAAACCAGTAGTACTTTTTATTTATTTTTTATTGTAAAAATACAAAAGAAATGTAAATTGTCCAGAGTGTCGCACACTTTGGAGTTTGGACAAACCAGAAAAAACCGTAAAGCTCACTAAATTATACTGCACGAGGTCCACATTGAAGTACATGCTGTCTTTAAATCTTAGCCTAGTATCGGTGATTGGATTGGGAAACTTTGCTGCAACATCTTGTTTAAGAACAAATGCTTGTTCTTCAGTTATGGCGAAATGGCTTGCAGGAAATAACCTCTTGAAGAAGTTCACTTCATAACCTTTCTCAGAGATGTTGCAAACCCTTACCACAAAGTTTCTACCGCCGTTTGTTTTATTTCTATAAACACTCGCTACAATATGACTGCCACCTTCTATTTCTTCACATTCACCTTTAGAAGACCCCAACACTTTTTTTTTACTTTTTGTATTGCCTTTAGGTTTTTCCCCTTTTTATCTTTAATTCAAGAAGTGCTTCCTTTTTGGAGTGTCTGTTGCAATTATTGATTTTTTTTCTTTCTCCCTTTCCTGGTTTGCTTTCTTAAGCTAGTTTTTGGTAATGGCTGAATAACTTCTGGACAGACAAACCCTAAATTATTATTCAACGGTGGTAGCGTTGCCTGTTCAGGAGTATCTATGGGCCTGCAGTATCTAGATCTGATTTATTTTGCACCAACATATCATCATCATTGATTTTGTCATTCATTGGCCTATCTGTAACATAAGATGCCAAAAAATCTTCATCAGAAAAAACATTGCGATCGTTAAGGCCAAATCCCCGTGCAGTGAAATCCAGACCTCACATTAATGGGTGTAGCTACCCGATCCCAAGCAAGAGCACATAATGGTGGAAGGGTGGAAGATCAAACATTGACAGTGTTTGACCAGGATTTGCCATCATCCAACCATCAGCATTTTGATTAAAAAATGTTTTAAAAGGTCCAAACACTGTACAATCCAATGGCTGGGTTTTGTTGGATGTGTGGGGTGGAAGAGTCAACATACAAATGCCATTATTCCTACAAAAGTCAATAGCTTCGATGGAAATGTGGGATTCATGCTTGTCGAGGGTTAACAAAATTTTATTTTGTTGACTGCAGTTACTGTTTTTCACCAGATGTTCAAGAACGAGAATAAAATTTTCACAGGTCATCCAGCCCGATTTGTGTACGAGTCCCAGAGCCCCTGTTTGTGTTTCACCCTTCATCGTTCGATTTTCGTCGTATCTCTTACGCGGGAAAACCCAAACAGGAGGTAGTGCTACACCACTGACACATATTATTCCTACTTGTGTAACCAACTCTCCGCTTTCTCTTGACGTAACTTGGCCGATTTGGTGTTGCCCCTTCTTCCCAACTACTCTTTGAACCCGCTGAACAGTGGTTTGAAAAAAGTGTAATTTAAATTAGATAAGAAAAGACCTTTTAGGTAATGTATACATGGTGTCCCAAAAGTAATAGAACACAGCTTAATTACAGCTTCCTTAGGTCAAATGGGTTCGATTAAACCAAACATGCCTTAGTACAAATATGCTTCCTGAAAAAGTTACAGCTCTTTAAAGTGATAAAAAATACTTTTAACATTGGGTATATTTCAGAAATGACATGATGTATCAAGCTGAAAATATGAACAGATCCACTTCGGAGGAAGCTGAATATTCTCAGTTTATGAGTTATACTGCATATTCTTGAGGGCGCTGTCGACAGATTTGTTTTCGTATGTTTCTGTCATATTTTTTTTATGACCAACACTTTCGTTTTTGCGGGTCAAGTTTATGATGGAGAAAGTAATTTTACATAACAAAGGTGTACTTGTTGCATATTTAAACCATTTTATTGTTGTTCTACTGAGTTATTATCGAGTTTATTGTTGTTCTTAAAGTTTCCGTTCATTTTTCTTGTTCCCGCTCTGAATACCTTTTCTTGTTTTATTGTAAAATGTATTTTCCAACTCTGAGATGGCCGATATGGTTGCGACTTATTGCCAAGAGCAATTTAATGAAGGGGCTGCAGCAAGAAGGTATAACCAAATCGTCGCCAACCCAACAGAAAATTATTTCAAACTTTATTCCAACGATTAAAAGAACATGGGAGCTTTAAAGCGAGATGCCATGCTGGACGTCCAACTTCTCTACCCATTGGGGAGGAAGAAGATATTTTACGTCGAATTGAAGAAATTCCTGAAATCAGTATTCGGCAGTTATCTGCAATTTCAGCTGTACCCCGGGCGTTCTTCGTGCCCAGCTTCTGCATACGTATCACCATTTAAATGTACAGGAGTTGTTGCCGACTGATTTCCCACTAAGATTGAATTTTTGTCAGTGGTTGCGTAATAAACAAAATAATGACCCGACATTTTTTAATCGTGTGCTCTTTACTGATGCGGCAACCTTTACCCGTCGAGGCATAATTAATACCCGCAATTCTCATACATGGAGTGAAGACAATCCCCGTATAGCTAGAACGAAGCATTTTCAGCACGAATTTTCAATTAACGTATGGTGTGGCCGGGGATTCTTTAATAGGACCATGTGAACTTCATACTCGATTGAGTTCAGAATCATATCTGAACTTTTTGGAAAATATTTGGCCCACCTTACTAGAAGATGTTCCACTTAACATTAGAAACAATGTGGTTTATGCACAATGGTGTTCCTGCTCATTATGCTCGAAATGTGCAAAATTATTTAATTTCAACAACGATGGATTGGACGTGGGAGTGATCATCACTGGCCACCGCGAAGTCCGTTAGATTTTCTCTTTTGGGGTCATATGAAATCCACAGGTTATAAACAATCAAACGGCAATAGAATGGAATTGTCAAGAAAAATTCGAGAAGCTGGAAATGAGATTAGAAATAATGCTGTCATTCTTCCGTGTTAGACAAAATTTAGCTAAACGTTGTCAAAAGTGCATTGAAGCGTCCATTTTGAGAATCTTTTGTAAATAGCCAATAGAATCTAATACCTACTTAATTGAATTTAATTTTTATTAGAAAGTGCATTAATACTAGTGTGAAAAGTGGTAACTTGATACAATCGTATTTCGTGAAAAGCTTTAAATTTGTGCATTAAAACGTTTAGGTGCGTTTTTCTTGAAAACTGTACATTTTGTGGATATGATATGTCAAATATGTAAAATTAGTTTCTCCATCATAAATCCGCAAAGACGAAAGTGTTGATCATAAGAAAAATGACAGAAACATACGAAAAAAAAATCTGTCGACAGCGCCCTCTAGATTATAAATTTATGAAGCTGTGAAATTGAACCGGCGGTATACGCTTCCAACTTACCAAAAAATTCATTAATATTGGTTTTATTAAAACTGGTCATTCTAGCTAAACTTGTTTGTTCTGACCTCCTTACGGACAAATTTGAATTTCAGTATAAGAATCCTGAAAACCAGTCACGGCCAGCAATTTTCCTTTCTGTCCATGTTTTAGGAACAGTTTGTTTTGCATATGAAATTGCAAAGCTAGTTTTCTTACTTCTTTTGGTGGAAGTCCATAAAACATAGAACATTTAAAGAGGTACCTTGCTAGGTCTTTCCATATCTTCGGTAAATACTTGTCTCACCCGGAAAGTAGGAACAAGTGTAATATTTTCCAGTTCATGTTCTTTAGCTTTCTTAATATAGTCACATAGTCGTGATTTTGTCATTCCATGAATTTCTGCACTTTTGTGATAGACATATTATCTTTTGATATTGACGATAATGCCTGTTTCATGGCTTCTTCTGAAAACGTGTGATCAGTACGTTTTTGGTAGACCTTTGGGGCCATTATTAATTACAATCTGCAAAAGTGACGAAATATAATGTGTGATACTTGATGATAATTAATGCACACACTACGTGTTCATTTTATAGCTGGTTGAAATGTAAAAGATTTGAATAATCCTAACCAATGGCCACATTAATAGGGATAGTAGCACAGAGTATCTAACATTTGTTTCAATTTACTACGGGATACTCTGTACAGGGTGGTTCATTTTCAATGTTTTCTTATGGGAAGTACCCTTTCTATTACAGATAAACAAAAAGTAATATGGTGTCCTTGTGCTTGATTTTGGCGTTAATTAAGATCCAATAGTCATAATCAAGATATCTCTGACCGTTATTACGCAATTAGTCAAAATTGAAAAAATGGCGATTTTGAAAAACTGGAATAACTTTTTTACTTCTAAATGTATCGACAAACGGTAAAAACATTCTCAAGTAGAATCCGTTAGTTCATTCACATTTTTAATACCTCCTTAATTTAAAAAGATATGAAGTTGTATTTTTTTATATGGAAACCATAGTTGGTTATTATACATTTTTTTTGTGCTTATTAAAAATATATAACACCTCTACACTATTTTAATAATTATTTGATTTTTTTAAGGTTTTCTTCATTGGTATATTAATTAAGGATAACAGTTGGCTTAGAAAACCAGTTATGAAATTAAATGAAGATATTCTACTCAAAAAAGAAATTTCACTTCCAGTAAAATATTTTAGAGACATTTTGTAATTCAAATAAGTTAAATTGTAATGTTCTTGTGGAATAGTAACAAATTATAAAATCTAAAGATTGAATATAAAATTATCAAAACACCTCAAATGGAAATTGAAATGAAATGAAAATAAACAATATAACATCATCAGAGATTATGAAAAGTTAACAGCAAATCAATTTTTACATGTACGTAAACATCTAATTCTATAAACGAACAAAAATATGGACACAAAATATCAATATAAAAAACACACTAAAACTACAAATATTTTTCAAACTGTGCGCCCTCTTTTTGGATGCAGACTTCGCATAGTCTTCTAATTGAATTTATAGAGTTATATATAGATAATGGTGTTAATTGTGTAAAAGCCACACAATCACTTTCTCTTAACTCATTCACAGTATTATTTTGTTCTTTTGTATATCATGTTTTTCAAAAAAACCCCATAGAAAGATTGGGTGAACAAGCAGGCCACAAAATTGGTGCTGTTATTCCCATCCAGCTATTAGGAAAACGTAAATTTAAATAGTCACTAATACACGGGAATTATATGCGGGAGCTCCGTCTTGCTGAAACATGACATTGCAATATTGTGCTAAAGGAAGACTCTCTAGAAATCCCTCCAAATGAATTTGTAGAATATCGAGATATTTCTTTGAGTTTAATATTCCTTCATACATGTGATAATAAAAACGCCGTTTTAATGCAGCACCACACTTATTCCAAATTTCCCTTGCCTCCTGTGGACATCTCTGACATTGGCATTAGTATCTGCCCAGTAAGGTAAATTGTGATTATTAAAAATACCGTCATTACTGTTATGCGCCTCGTCTGACCATGCAATAGAGTTTGAAAAATAAGGTATATTTTGGCACTGACTTATATACCAGTTACAAAACTCAGTACATCGCCTTATGTCGTCTATAGTCAAAAAATGTTCTTTCCGAAATCCATAGCAATGGTATTTGTGTTTCTTTAAAATTCGAAGGGCTTTGCTTCGAGACACGCCTAGATTAACCATTTGTCTGGATGAAGTTGTTGGCTCTGCTTCGACTTATCCTAAGACGACCATTGAATTTTTCTGTAACCTAAAATTAATTAAGATATTGTTTTGAGCTAGCAAAAATGTTAATTTCTAATAACATACCGTTCAAAATATTTTTATTTGACTGCTGCCTTTCAGGAAAATTTTGTAAATATAATTCCGATGCCACATTCTCATCACCTTCGGATAGTATAAAACACTTTGACATGCAAAATTTTTCTGAATTTGTATAATTCGCCATGTTAATAACTAAATTTAAAGATCACTCTGTTGCACACTTCTAATTTTTAATTTATTATTTGACATATGGGTATCATTTGTTTTTACTTAAATAAATCTCAGCCTCCCATGTCTACTGTGTATTCTTAATATAAAATGTAAAGAAGAAAAACTTAAAAAATCAATTAATTATTAAAATAGCGTAGAAGTGTTATATATTTTTGAAAAGCACAAAAAAAAGTCATTTAAAAATATCACAGCCAACTATGGTTTCCATATAAAAAAATACAACTTTACGTCATATCTTTTTAAATTAGGAAGCTATTAAAAATGTGAATGCACTAACGGATTCTACTTAAAAAAGTGCCTTAAGAATGTTTTTACAGTTTGTCAATACATTTAGAAACAAAAAATGTATTCAAGTTTTTCAAAATCGTCATTTTTTCAATTTTGACTAATTGCGCAGTAACGGTCAGAGATATCTTGATTGTGACTATTGGATCTTAATTAACCCCAAAATCAGGCACAAGGACCCCATATTACTTTTTGTCTATCTGTAATAGAAAGGGTACTTCCCATAAGAAAACATTGAAAATGAACCACCCTGTACATGAGTGATACTTTGGACACTTTGACCAGAGTATCCCTGATGGTTCAAAATTCATAAAAATGGCAACACCAGAAAAAATATGTTAAAAAGATCATATGTTTATGCACTCATTATTAAGTAATATGTCTGTCAATATGTGGTATTAAAATAATTTTTATGCAATACTTAATAGTAACGGCAAACACGAATTTTTACATCCAGTTGGCTGAAAATACAATAACTTATTCCATTTTGAAACGACGACAATAACTGCAACATAAACAACATGTCTGATTTTGAACTAAACACGCTACCTGTTGCCAAATTGTAAACGTCACATGTAAATGGAACCGCAAAAATTGAACGTGTCCAGAGTATCCCACTGTCCGAAGTATCCCCACCTTCCCCTACAAAACATGGCCAATTTTGAAAATTAGCAGATTTGGATTCAACAAATTCACGCAATTAAATTAAAATTAACGTGTAATAACGTGCTACTCCAAGCAAACCATTATGTATAAAACTAAGAATACAATGAAACTTATTCTGAAAGGAAACAAATGTATTTTGATTTAAACATATTTTGTATAAAAAGTATAGCACGTTAGTACTAAGTTTATTGCAAAATAATTGTATATACCTACTATGAACCGCTTAATTTTAGCGAACACATTAGTAGACTTAACAAGTGTTTAAATTCGGCATACTACACTATCCGTTGCTTTAAGGGCTTAATCTCGTCTGTAACACTAAGATCCGTTTATTGCGCATATTTTGAGGTGATTATTAGATACAGTGCATCACACTATGTCAAAAGCATATTTGTTACACAAAAAAGGGCAATAAGAATAATGGATGGCTTACCTCCAAGAGAATCTTGTCTTACATCTTTCGTAAGACTGGATATCTTGACATTTATTAGTTTATATCTATATGAAAGTTTCACATACATATACATACATAGAAATGAGTACATTAAACACTGATATTCACTCTTACGAAACTCGTTCAGTTAATAATATAGCACCGCCGCACCCCAACTGCTCAATGTATTTAAACAGTCAGTTTTACAAACCCATTAAACTATTTAACAGACTACCTAATGACATAAAAGAAGCAAATAGTATTTTTAACTTTAAAAAAGATCTTCGCAAATTCCTGTTATACAATCAACGAACACATGAATGTACTCTAGCAACGTACAGGTCATAGGTTCAAATCCTACTTGAGGTAAACTTTTTATTACATAAATGTAACTTTAAATAACTAGGAGCTAAATGATATTTAGTTAGTAACAAGAGGATGCTTATTGTCATAACTTGTGCTTGTTTATGTGTATATATAAATCTAAGATTATAACAAGTATATGTAGTATGTCATGTTATATTTTATCTACCTCTAGTTGTTATGTATTTTTGCTAGTTTTAAATTGGTACATATTCTACACCAAATGGTAACGAATAAATATTATTATGTAAAATTAAATTTTCTTTAAAAAATGTCTACACTTTTTCTTATAAAATTAATCGTTATTCAGATATTGAAAAAATTTGAACTAACACTTAACTTCTAACGCAAAATTACGTGACGTATCAAAAAATTGCGTAGAACGTAATTAATCGATATGTTTAAGGTCTAGGTATTTTTATATCTTTGAAATACACAGCTGTTTTAGAAATATTTGATAAAAAACAACCCTAATAATCCTTCCCGCTGGATTTCTCAAATTATACTCTAGAAAATGAAAACAAGCTTCAATACAAAATTGTAAGTTCCTGGGTGTTTTTGTTATGGAGTTATCGTGGATACTAACATACAACCACACACGCACACACATACAGACAACAGGGCCGATCTTGGAAAACCAAAAGTTATAAAATGAGCTAATAAGTCAATTTAGCGATAGTGAAAAAAAGTCGATTGCATAACATTCTATACCTACATATGTATACATAGGTTGGAAAGTTAAAATGAACTATAGCATCCACCACCTTTTCCATTGTGTCTAGACCGACATCCGCTTTATAAGCAAATACAATGCCTAGTGAGGATTGGTCCTTCCAGCGTATTTTATTTACCTTCACGAAAAATAAGGATGGATGCAGTCAGAGTACTTGCAACGCTGCTATGAGAGAAATTAATGCCATAGTATTTGGTTAAATAGCCGCACAGGATGGCATACATTTGGTGATTATTGTTGATGTGTGAATGGGGAAATAAATCTTTTTGAAAGAACTTCGCACAGAATAGACTGTATTTATAAACTCACTATTTTGCGAGGACATCGTATACACCATTTTTGAGTAAAGCAAACGGATCTAGTAGTAGCATAGATTGTTTTCTCCCCGTTTAGACTAGACTTCAGAATAACGAACGTATTTTTTGTTTACCTTATCTCAAGTAGACAGTCTCCCTGTTTTCAGCGTAAGAGGAACAAAAACCCTTGCATAGAACCCAGAACACTTTAATTAACTGTTAGCAACACCGATCGTCATCTAATATAATTACGCTATTGACAAATAAATAATTGTGTGCTTAGTAGTGTCATTACCTGTTAAAAAAACTATTACAGTTTCTGCGGTTATAAAAATTGTAATTGAAGCATTCCAATTTTATTTGCATATATTGCATGTTAAAATAAACACTTGTAAATATTACAATTGTATTATAGAAAATAATTTCGTAAATAAAACTCAATAATTAAACTGTTATTACACAATGTAATACATTAGTGTAGCACACATTTGAAATTTGGAAAACAAAACCAAATAGCACAGTTGTGTAACTACCGAGTGTAATAACTACGTATCGCACACACTGAGTACAAAATTTTATCTATAACTAATTGTTTTTTAAATTGGACGATTTTCTTTTTTAATGATAAATGTATGAGGATTGATTCTAAGTGGAACTGATCTCGTTTTTCAAAACAGCAGCTACACATTTCCTTATAATCAGTCAATAGTCTGATGCTTTTTGAAGAAATGTCAATGTTATTTCAGACATTAAGAATAATTAAATTAAAATTTGTTATTAACATCTATAATGCCTATGATGGATTTTCTTGATATTTTGTTATAATCGAAGTATGTCCATTTTAAAATATCACCGCACACATGCGATAATTTAAAACATTATGTTAATAGAGTGAGTGCAATTCATACCAAATATATGGTTATAGATAACATATTTTAAGTTCATTAAGTAATATGAGCTACTGATTGGTCATATAGAATCAATGCATTAGCCTCGTAAAAAATCTATTAACATGGAGTAAACATATATTGTCGTTATTAAAATTAAGCAAAACATAAAAGTAGTTAATTACAAACCATTCAGCTAAAATATTCGAATAAGCCAAAGACATATCGGCTACAGGCGAGATAAAAAACATCGGACAATTCTGAACTCCTAAATCTTGCATTTTAATAGACAAACATTCAAACAAATCATAAATAACGCCTGATGGGTAACATGGGATTAAAGCGTTTCCCCCACCTCTTAATGTCAGACCTGCAGTTTATCATTAATATAATTGCAATTCAAAGAAAACCACGTACTGACAACGACACAAAGTAAGCCCAACATTGAATCTGGATTACTAATTGGTGTTTGCGTAAGATCTGTCATTATTAAAACATCGGCATTTTTTAATGCATGATGATCCATTGGCCTCGGATGAGTTGTTAAAGTACTTGATCCGCTTAAATAAACAATTTTTTCGTGATCTGACGTAATTATCCAATTACTCGAACCTAAATTATATCGAGCTTGTTGGTAAGACTTGTAAGGCACCGTAAATATCCTTGAATACATCTAATTAGTTGAGAAACAAACAAATACTACACATACAATTTTTTCATTGTACCCAACCATTTGAATTCGTGATAAGCTGGCGTTAACATTAGCCATATTATAAATTTGCTTCCATGATTTTGGCTTAAACGATTCACTTAAAGGATAAGGAAGTTTGTGTAGAAAATTTTTCCATTGTGATGCAAAATTTGCTTTAGGACATTGTTCTATGTGTGTTACCAATTCTTCTAGTAATAAGCTAAAATGAACTTGTTTAGATTCGGTGCCATGTGTTTAATTACTAACCGGCCAATTTGCAACGTAGGTTCTGTTGCATATACTTTTCCTTGGAAACCTGTACCTTCAGTGACAAAAGGTAATGCCATCATACATAAATAATTAGATATTAAAAT